>JAQFVV010006253.1:3117321-3269821 GCA_028023455.1 Epiperipatus broadwayi
ACTAATTATGTGTAGAAGTACTTTGCATTTAAAGCAATACAAAAAAGACCAACAAAATAGCATCCAAGTATAATGACATAATTAAAATGCAAGAAAACCATTACACTAACACCATATTGTCAACAAATTTATATATTAAGATAAAACCACAAGATATATCAGTACAAACCTTGGAAGACAATATTGACACACATCTTTACATTACAGAATATACATTGAGCAAAATTAATAGACACTAAATGCAGTGTAACAAGATTACTAAGCCAAGTTTTTACTTCTTTTCTTTCAGGTAGCTCACATATATTTTCATTATTCAGTTCGATTTTGCTTTAAGATTTTGAACCCAAGCAATCCTGGTGATGATTTGACTTTTAAAAGCATCTAGTATCCAGTAAGTTTTACTAAATTAACTTTGTGGCTTCTAGATTGAAAAAAATATTGTTAATACCTAACGATAGAATTAGAGAATCAGGAAACTTTACAACTGACATTTTACATTGGCAGACACAAAAAAAAAAAAAAAAATACAAAACAAGACGCCTAAAACATGATGGATAAAGACACTTAATACAGCTAATTGTGGGACGTTGTTATTATAAGCTTTATTTCCTGTGACATACAAGTTGTTGTTAAGACTTACGACAGTGAGATTCATCTGAATTATCATGGCAATCTACAAAACCATCACAGCGTCGCTCTTCCGGTATACATTTAGGTTCCATATGACACTGAAATTGACCTTCCCGACATTGGATTATAATTGGAGCTAAAACACCATTGATGGAAAAATGTGTCAAAATAATGTAATTACAAGAAAATATAGAAAAACAACTCAAAAATAATCTTTTAAATTATTTCATATTAACTCATTTTCTAGAATTTAGAAGTACTTTGTATCTAAAGAAATATAAGAAACACCAACAATACAGCATCAAAGTATAATGACATAATTAAAATGTGAAAAAATCATTATGTTAGTACCATATTGTCAACAAATTTATATTAAGATAAAATACAAGATATATCAGTACAAACAAAAGAATTTCTTAACATTGGAAGACAATAATGACACACATCTTTAACTTTACAGAATATACGTTGAGCAAAATTAATAAACACTAAATGCAGTCATGCAAGATCACTAAAACAAGTTTTTACTTTTTGGCCTTCAGGTAGATTGTACATATTTTCATTCTACCAATTCAGATTTTGCTCTAAGATTTTGAACTCAACCCACCCTGGTAGTGATCTGATTTTTATAAGCATCTATTATTCAATAAGTTTTACTAAATTATCTTTCTGACTTCTGGATTGAAAAAAGTATTATTACTACCTAACAATGTAATTAGAGAATCAGAAAACTTTGCAATTGACATTTTACATTGGCAGATACAAAAAAAAGGCAAGACAAGACACCTAAAACATGATGGATAAAGACACTTAATACAGCTAATTGTGGGGTATTGTTAGTAGAAGCTTTACTTTCTGCGACATACAAGTTCTTGTTAAGACTTACGACAGTTAGATTCATCTGAATTATCATGGCAATCTACAAAACCATCACAGCGTCGCTCTTCCGGTATACATTTAGGTTCCGTATGACACCGAAATTGATTTTCCCGACATTGGATAACAATAGGAGCTAAAACACCATTGATGGAAAAATGTATCAAAATAATATAATTTTTAAAAAAAAATTATAAAATAACAGTTCAAAAACTCTCTTTTAAATTATTTTGTATTAACTCATTTTCTAGAATATAGGAGTAATTTGTATTTAAAGCAATAAACTCAACAATATAGCATCAAAGTATAATGACACAATTAAAATGCAAAAAAACCATTACATTAGCATCATATTGTCAACAAATTTATATATTAAGATAAAAACACGGGATATATAAGTACAAACGAAAATATTTTTTAACATTAGAAGACAATAGTGGCACATATTTTTAACATTATGGAATATACATTGAGTAAAATTAATAGACACTAAATGCAGTGTAACAAGATTACTAAAACAAGTTTTTACTTTTTTGTCCTTCAGATATATCGCACATATTTTTATTTTATCAATTCAGATTTTGTTTTAAGATTTTGAATTCAGGCCACCATGATGATGACTTAATTTTTATAAGCATCTAATATCCACTAAGTTATACTAAATTAACTTTGTGGCTTTTAAATTGAAAAAATATTGTTAATACCTAATGATGTAGTTAAAAAATCAGAAAGCTTTACAACTGACATTTTAGATTGGCAAACACAAAAAAAGTAAGACAAGACACCTCAAACATGATGGATAAAGACAGTTAATACAGCTAATTTTTTAGGTATTGTTAGTAGAAGCTTTACTTCCTGTGACATACAAGTTGCTGTTAAGACTTACGACAATTAGATTCATCTGAATTATCACGGCAATCTATAAAACCATCACAGCGTCGCTCTTCCGGTATACATTTAGGTTCCGTATGACATTGAAATTGACCTTTTCGACATTGGAATATAATTGGAGCTAAAACACCATAGGTGGAATAATATGTCAAAATTATATAATTAAAAGAAAACATAAAATATTAGTTCAAAAACTTTCTTCTAAATTATTTCATATTAACTTATTTCTAGAATATTGCTAATGCATACATATGTATTCAATATTATAGACAACACAATTCAATCATTTATATAAACAATAGTGAAAGGAAACAAATATTATTAACATTAAACAAAGATTATCTAAGATGTTCAAATATTATTCTAAAAAAGGTCTTTTTTTTTTTTACTAAGTGGTATCAGAATTTTGTATATAGAATTTCATGTATAATTATTAGTATATAGTATGTATATACAAGTGCTTTTTATGCAAACAGTAATTACACTATTGTGTGGTAACAAAACATTAAACTAAAAAGATTAATTATTAATAACACTGTGTAGCAATAGATTGTCAGACCAACAATATTAAAAATAACATACATCATTAAACTTGGAGAAATAACAATCTACTGTGTTTTAAAAAATCTTCAGATGAGAAGGATTGGCAATGAATATTGCTATTGAGTAAAAAAAAAATCATCTTATTAGGAGGATTAACAATGAATATTACTGTAGAGCAGAAGGATTAACAAAGTATACTACTATATAATAATAATTCATCAGAAAAGGAGGATTAACAATGAATAATTTCTAGGTACAAATAAAATAACAAACTGAGTGGATTAAAAATGAATAGGAAAATTAACAATAAATTACCAGACTAGGATTAACAATGAATACTGTATTTTACAGTAATAAATCAAGACTAAGAAAATTAATAATGAATATTACTGCATAATACAATTTAAGAGGATTAACACTAAATTTTATTGTGTAGTATAAAATTCATCAGTATGAGGATTAAGAATGAATACTACTCTATAACTATGTAGCATCAATATAGAAGAATTAATAATGAATATTATTCATTTAGTAATAAAAAATCTTCAGATTTGGAAGATTATAATGTGTATTAATAAATCATCAAACTAGGAGATTTAACAATAATATTAATATGCATTAATAAATCAGTCAACTAAGAGGATTAACAATAAATACTACCATGTAGTAATAATTCATAAAAAAAAAAAAAGGATCAACAATGAATACTACCATGAAGAAGCAAATCATCAGCATAAGAGGATTGACAATAAATACTATTGTGCAGTAATAAATCATTAGACTAGAAAGATTAACAATATTATTGTGCATCAGACTACAATTAACAATGAACCATCATACTAGAAATATTAACAATAAATACTTCTATGCAATAATAAATCATCAGACTAGGAAGATTAACAATGAACAGACTAGGGGGATTAAATATTATCATCAGACTAGAAGGCTTAGCAATGAATATTAATGTGCAGTAATAAATCATCAGACTAAGAGCATTAACAATGAATACTGCTGTGCAAAGATAAATCACCAGACTAGAAAGATTAAGAAAATCTCTACAAAGTGATAAAAAAATCATCAGATTAGAAGGATTAGCAATGAATACTACTGGGTAGTAATATACCATTAGACTAAAAGGATTAATACTGAAAATTATGATTCAGTATTAAATAATCAGATTATAAGGATTTACAATAAACTCTAAAAGAAAATAATATAAACTAGAATGTGTTTAACTAAAAAATGCTATTCTTCTCCATATGTATAAATGCAGTAATAAAAATCCTCTCCTGTACCTCTAAGAAGTTTTCTTTTTCCTTTTAAACCTTCTTATATTAGATATTATTTCATCTTTCTCAATACAATTCTAAAAATAATCTTATTGGAAAAGAGCTTTGTGGTATAATCATTAGCATATTTATTTGTGGTGTCTGAAAATTTTTGGCTATATCTGTGCCAAATGAACTTTGAAATTTTTTCAGAATATAAATATACTTAGAACACTCTTTTATATAGACAATCTATAACCAACCTAGATAGCCATCCACTAGTGATTAGGAAATGGATCTAGCTGCTCTTAACTACACTGCAAAGATCTCAGACTAATCTAGGTTGGTTAGATGAGAGTTTATGCAGTGTTTGAACAAAATATAACTGTACTATGGTGTATCCTTCACTGGTGCTCGGGAAAAGAAGGAGGGCTCATACTTCTACAGATGCTAAACCTATGATTTATTAAATAATAAAATGATAATAATTTCTCTTGCAACATATTCTGACAATTTTGGGTGTAGTTTTTTTAATTACACTTTCTATTATCGATACTCTTCTCTCTTTTATATGAATTGTCCTATAAGATTTTTACAATATTCCAAACATCAATTATTAACATATTTTGAAGTTCACTAACATATTTTCCAAGGGTAAGGAATAAGTGAGAAATAGAAAGACCTAAAATTATAGCAATTTCTTCTTTGAATATATTTCTATTCTCAGACCAAAACTTCCTTCAAAATCATCTTTACATCACCAATTTCAATATTTCCAATAAAAATGCCATACATTTATATTTAAATTTTATATTAATTATCCTTTGCAGATACAAGGGCTATATTGATTTTGAAAAATATTGCTAACAAGGAACAAAGCTCTGCATAGTTTAGTGTAATGGTAGAGTGTCAAACTCTAGAGCATAAGGTCCTTGGATTCATTCCAATTCTGGTACTCAGATTTCTTACGAATTCCTGAACAATAATAAAGCCATTCGATTGTTGTTATTTTTTTTTTTTAAAAAAAACCTTTCAACTATTTCCTTTCTAATACTTGTTAGCATTTAAGAATTAGAATATCTTACAAACAATAACAGATCTAAAAGAAAAAAAAATCAAAATATCCATAAAAGAAACAAACAAAAAATATCTAAAGCTTGAAGATGAGTTTAATAGCTTTTTTAGAAAAATCAGAACGCTTACAAATATTTTACAGTAGACACACAAAAAAAATACAAAGCAGCTAAAACTTGAAAATTAAAAGAAACTTAATGCAATTAGTAGCTGCCATAGTTAGAAAAAGCTTTATATCCTTTGACATACAAGTTGTTAGTAAAACTTACCACAATTAGATTCGTCTGAACCATCACGGCAATCTACAAAGCCATCGCAGCGTTGCCCTTCCTGGAGACATTTAGGTTCAGTCTGACACTGAAACTGACCTTCCCGACACTGAATAATAATAGCAGCTAAAAGATCATCAGTGGATTATTATGTTAAAATAAGTTTAATGTAAAACTCTTCAAAATGACAGCACAGACAAAAATACTTTTTTTAAAATTATTTCACATTAATTTTTTTTATATGTAGGCAATAAAATTCAGTCTTCATATATTCAGACAACAGTGAAATTTTTGTTACCATAAATTGAGATGGAATAAAACAAATATTAAACTAGAATTAGCTTTGATTCTCAAACAAATATATATAAATACACATGCAATTTTACCCAATATCTCAATAATTTTTTTAACTTGCTTTCTTTCAACATTCGACATTATTATTTTTACACCATAAGAATAGATTATAATCCTTAGTTTTGTTATAAGCTATTTTCAAGAGCCTTAAAGGACACAATCTTTAATATAATTATCTGAGGTGGATGGTGTCAAATTTGTGAGTGCAGGTGATTGTATATCAAATTATAGTAGTTTTGATATTGGTATATACTGAACAAATAATGAAAAAGTGTGTAAAAATCACAATCAAGCCAACTGAAGAATATTACTTTTGGATGAAATGCATCTTGGACTCATTGAATTTTTTTGTCTGACTTTATTCATTTATTTTAAGAATGGGTGGTAGAATAGGCATTTTAAATATATCTAAAATAGCTCACATTTAATGGTAAGTTCTTATTTTTTAATAATTCAAATAATCATATTCAAAATTAGCTTTAAATATTAAACTATATATATCATGGCAGAAAAGTATTTTGATTTCATCTAAAGAAGTAATTCCTCTATAATATTAATATCATCTATATTCTTTATTACTTTTTACAATGCTTTTTTACAACCCACTATTGACAGTTTTGAATGCTGGCTGTCAATAGTGGGTTGTAAAAAGTAATAAAGAATATAGATGGTATTAATATTATATGGATTTGGCATTGCAATATGAAAGATAAGCTTATAAAGTGGTTCCTCCATATCCACAGACTCACCTTCTCAAGGTTTCAAGAATCCATAGTTTAAAAAAATATTAATTAAAAAAAATCGAAAGATTAGAAATTCATAAATTTGAATTCATAACTTTTATGTCCACTTCTATGAGTACTATCATCAATCATCTCTCAGTCAGTTCTTGCATGAATATTAAATCATATGATTGCCCTCTATCTTTTCTCTCATGATAATACTGCACTGCTTTTTTCACAGTGCCATTATTCCATTCTTTTGCTAATTATTATTGTTGATATATTATTTAAATTGAAATGGAATATAAGTATATATATATATTAAATGAATAGATTACATGGAATTTGTTATAATCCACAGTTTTGAATAACCATGGCAATGCATGAAACTGAATTTAATGTTTATGGGTGGATTACTGTAATTAAAATACACCTATCTTTTTCTCATTCTCTCTGCAATAGAAAAATATTGAGCCAAGTAATATAACTTTTATGAGATCTATTCAAAATCAGGTATCTGACCATATGATAAAACCTTCCTGCTTTAATGTCATCAGAATTATTTTTTCTATCTATTCTTTCCAATTTTCCTATCCAGTTTGTTTTGTAAAAACCATTCAACACCATTTTAAATGTTAAATGATGGGTTGATCAGTATTCTCAAAATGCTTAGTCTTCCCCAATTATCTATACAATCTCATTCTTCATTTTGAGTGTCCACTTGATTTTTGTTATTCCGTATTCTTTTTAAAAATTAGAATTCTACTTTGCTATCCTTATTCAAGGCTACAAATACATATAAAGCTCATTAAACAGCTTCCTTACTTTTATTAAAGTACATAAGCACATTCATAAAGTCCTAGTAAATTAAAAACATTAACTATAAAATAAAAATTATCAAAATTTAATATGTATAAACACGCATATATATGAATACTCCAGCTGATCTCATTCCTCTAGCTGTTGAAGTTAGAGATAAGATGTGACTGTATTCTTATTCCACTGCTGCCATAGGGCAGCTTAATCATTTAAACTAAAGTGAGTTTTTGGTTTTTATGCTGGGTTTGGGATAAGATAAGGGGGATTTAGATATAAAGGCCATGGAGTTGACAAAGATTATGTTATGGAAATGGGCCGGAGCAGGATAGAGAAGAATATGGGGAAAACATAGGGTGGGGAATGGAAAAGGAAGGTAAAGTGGCTAACAGGTTTTTATGGGCATAGGGGTTGAGAGATTCTTGACTTCAAATAAGGAGAAATCACAGTGCATCACATTGCACTGCTTGGAAAATTAATAAATGAAGTAAAGGGATTGGTAAAGAAATTAACAGTGTTTTCATATAATAAATATGATGGAGCTAGAATTGTATGGGAGGAAGGGGCAATAGCAGGATTAACATATGGTAATGATGCATTATGTTTTAGTAAAGGGGTGTTAAATTACTTAGAAAAAGTACAAAGAGAAGTAGGAAGACATGCATTAGCTGCAGATGTGTGAATGGCAAAGAAGGCAATTCAAGGAGAGGTGGGATCGTCAAGTTTTTATATGAGAAATGCAAAAAGCAAAATAAAATGTTCAGTAGATTGCAATTTATGATAATAAGAGAAAAGCCAAAATAGTTTTTAATTATGTTATGAGTAAAGGACGGGCAACAAGATGGGTGAGAAAGATAGTATGGTATGCAGAAGATATGGATAAAAAAATTATATCAGTATACTTATACAAAAGGTGGGATGACTATGTTATGAGAATTGTTGAATGTTATAGTGGCAAGGAATGGGATAGAAGAATAGATACATTAATAAAAATAGGAAGTTGGAGAACTAGTATGGAGAGTAAAAAGAGTTTAAATATATATAGAAGTAAACAGAATATTGGGTGCGGGTTAATTTATGATAATAACAAGGAAAATTGTTTACTGTTTAAGGTTCAAACAGGATCTTTAGCAACAAGGGAATATACACATAAATGGAAAAATATGGGTGGTTTAGTCTGCAAGGTATGTAAGGAAGGCATAGAAAATATTAGGCATCTGTTAATTGAATGTAAAGGCCTGCACGCAGAAAGGGTACAAATAATAAAACTGTGGAAGAATAAATATAAATGAAGTGATTATACAGAAAGTGGGTTCTTGGTTTTTATGCTGGGCTTAGGAAAAGATAAGGAGAATTTAGATATAAAGGCCATGGAGTTGACAAGCATTATGTTGTGGAAATGGGATGGAGCAGAATTAGAGAATATGGAAAAAACTTAGGGTGGGGAAATGGAAAGGGAAGGTAAAGTGGCTAACAGGTTTCTCTGGGCATAGTGACTTAGAGATTATGCATCAAATCACAATGCTTGAAAAATCATTTTATTGGCACTGCACATACTTATCATTTGATTATTTATTTGCTGAGTATTAAAATAGGTAGAAATAGCTCTGCTCAACAAATTAAAACATTAATTCAAATCAATTTGTCATAAATATTTCAACTGATATAATGTTTGTTCCTCTAGCTAAAATATTCAATTTAATTTGTTAAATAAAATTAAGCTAAAAACATGATAAGATGCAGCTGTATTCTTATTGCCCAAAAAATAACAAACCTTACAACCAGAAAGCAACTTGATTATTTATATTAATTGAATTGTGGATTCCATCTGTTACTTAAATTATGCACAATAATTATTTATTCTTACATATTTATCATTTGACCATTTATCTACAGAGTATTAAAATGGGTAGAAAAAGCCCTGCTCTAAAAACTGAAATATCAATCAATTTAAATTAATTTATGCTAAATATGTCAACTGATCTAATATGTACTCCTCTAGCTAAAATGGTTCAATGTAAGTCTTTGTATAAAATCTTAGACAGCAATAAGATGCAATCATATTTTTATAATATAGATTATCAAACATTATAGCCAGATGTCAGTTCAATTATTTATAATGATAATACTTTAAAAGTCATCTGATAAATTTTATACATATACAAAGTTATACTTAAAAACAGGAAAATGTAAAACAATTGCTTAAGAGCACAATGCAAATTGATGTACTTAAATAATATATGCAGGATAAATTCTGTCCTTGAAAGCATTTAGAGTAATTAAGCAATACACTACTACAACCAATGAAAAATATTAGATTATCATTAGTGATAGTTTGTTATTCCTTGCTCCATTTTATTACAATTTATTCTAGCCTTCCTTTAAACTCTTAATATATGTAACATAGGTTTGAAATATATAAAAATAAGTGATTTGTTACACGATGGTGTAAAAATATTTCTTTTTCATCTAAATTATTGATTTATTAGAAGCAACAATGCGGAGGAAGTTTTTAGACATAGTGCAGTGGATAATGTCATTTCAGACTAAATCATAAGATGGTAATTTATATTTTTTATATAGAAACTTCTGCATGTAAGAAAAGTGCCTTCGCAAATTTGGTTTTAATTTATGAAGGCACAGCCCAGCATAAGCATATAGTACGATCAGCAATTACTCTCAGGTCAGACAACTTTTGTTGATAAGAACAAAGTGACTTCAATAACATAAATTGGCTTTAAATAAATAATTTAATAAGAATAATGAATGAATAAAATATTAAATATGATTGAAATATCAATAATATGTATGAATACAAATATTACAAAATTATTAAAATATTGGCTAACAAATTTAAATCTACTCAAAGACTTATATAAATAATAATAATCGGACAGTGAGGCTTTTATAAATCTCTCAATTTGCTTTCAAATTCTGGAAGCAGATGTCTCTGACTTCTGTTTTTTCCCTATCTAATAATTTAATTCTAATGACTACAATGAGTGGAGTTTCATTTAGAATTTTTTGACAAATAGGAGGCAAGAGTTACTACTTTTACTTTTGCACTCCTATTTAATAATTCATTATTCCTTTGATCTGTATAGCATTAATTTAATAAAACAAGCTGGATGTAAGATTATCAAATAAGTTAATCCATTGTTGTTTTAGAATTTATTCTGCAGAACTTCTAATTAAAGACAAAATTAATTATTATAGTTAATTAATAAATTATTTAGTCTGTCCGACTTTATTTTTTAAACTTATTTCTGACTATGTAATAATTTTGCTTTAATTTTTCATTTTCGTCCATATCCAAACTAAAGAAATTATAAAATTTACAAAGTTACATCTACAGACGTACATTAAGTTTATCTAATAAAACTTTTAGTTAAACAAAAGATTATTAATTTATTATAGTTACTTGATTCTAGGGGGAAAAAATTATTTCAGTTGTTACTGGCATCAAAAAATATAAAATATATATGATTCTAGAGTTTGTTTACTGGATTCTGAAACCAACGTTTTTGTATGATAATGATTTCAAAATCGTGACCCTCGAGAATCATATTTAACACAGCAACTTTACCTTTTAACGTATTGCCACCCAACATAATTTTTAGTCTTGACTAATAGTACTATAAACTTACAAGTTACTCAGTGCAATGAATTCTAAACAACTAATCAAACAACAAGACATTCTACTTTATGTAAGGAATAATATAGAATTAAATATCTTTGAAATTTAAAGTTTTTGTGTGTAGGGACTACTTCCATGCCCTTATTAACATTTTGCTAATCTTATTTTTTTCTTAATAAAAATTCTTTTAAGTGACTTTTATGAGTATGAGAATGAGTGAATTCATATGTTTATCATTACCGATAATGAAAATCAAATTAACTACAACTGTAATGTTTCCTTCAAGTCTCAATGATAAATCTAAATTTGTTTCCTTGTGATATTTTAAAATTTTATAAATTATAAAACTATTTTATGACATAACCTCTTAATCAAAACTAATTTATATATTAAAGATCTTGAGCTTAAAAGTCATTTAAATTTACGAAGGATAAACTACTTTGGGAAAATATCTATAATATTGGACAAAAATTCTTCCACTCTTATTGAATTGCTTTTATTAAATCTTTAAAAAAAAAAAAACCCACACACTTTATTGACAGACAGTTTCAACTAACTAGCAAGTTTCTTCAGAAATTTGAAGAAAAAAAACTAGGTATTTCCAAATGCTGGTCAGTCAAAACTCTTTTCTTGGTGGCCAACTTTTAAATTTCATTTATTTTTAGTTTATAGACAATATTAAATTATTACCAATGTATTTAGTTTTTGAAACCAGTTTCTGTTATCATCAGGTATTCTTTAGGGTGAACCACAATAGAATATCTCTCTAGAGTTTGATAATAAATTAGATGATATGGACATCTCTAATTGCTAAAGGATAGATTTAAATTGCTAGTTTCCAAAACATTAAAATTATCATATTCACAAAAAAAACTTACGGCAACCCAGTTCGTCTTCGCCATCAATGCAATCTGGTCTTCCATTACACTTGTCTTCAAGTGAAATACAGGAACCATCACTACAGTGGAATTCAGTATCTCTGCATTCAACAGGTTCTAAGTAATAGTTTTCCAAAAAAAATCAATTAATGGAACTGATATTAATAAATTTGTTGTAAAAAATTTTATTCTATAAAATTTATATAAATTTATTCATGGATGAACTAAGTACGAATACATTATTATAATTTTTAAGTCTACAGATGCTCACATTCTAGTATTAATATCAATTTAATGGTCAGATAAACAAAATGACTATTTTTATCTGACCCTCAGGTTTTTAAAGAGAGAATGAACAAAACATCAATACTTTGAAGGTGGAAAGTTTTTATATTAGCAGCAGTTTTGACATTATTAATCAAACCAGCTTGTAGTTCCAAATAAGAAACCAAATGAACGAAGTCCACAAATAAATCACAATAATTAAACATAAATCATAATATAACAATTAGTAATTAAACATGTAATACTGTGAATGTGAACTTATTCAAGGACCAATTATGTCTGAGTACATTAATATAATTCACAAATCAGATTTATAAATTATCATTTTAATAATTGTGTGGTTAACAGACTAATACAGTGTCCGATTCTGGAGAGCAAGGTATTCAGATTGATTCCAGTTCTAGCATCTTTTGACACTGAAAATTCCCAAATATAAAAATTTCATATTTTCAAAGTATTAATGTTTAGTTCATTTGCTATTTAAAAACTCTAAGAGTCAGACAAAAAGTAGCCTTTTTTTTATCTGACTCATGGATTGTCATTAATATGAGAAAGTGAATGTGGTTTACAAGTTTATTACAATAATTTTTAATAAATAGCACGTGAATTATAGTAAAGAATCAGACTTAGTTGGTCTATGAACAAATAGGCTTATATATTCTTAATGTTACATATTTAATAGCTATGATTTATAGAGTTATTAAAATTATTAGAATTTGTATAAAGTAATTCCACAAATGCTTTTGCAAGCTACTTCCAATTTCAGATAAAACTGAGATATAAAATTGTCAAAAATTGTAAGCAACAACAAAAGAAAGGTTTATTTCAAGAACAGTAAATACCAAAAAAAATTTGAATCCTAATGTTGACATAATTATGTTTATCACTGTTAACTTAAGTAAAAAATTCATTCTTACCACACTCTTTTTCATCGCTCTTATCTGGACAGTCAAAAGTTCCATCACAAATTGCACTCATCTTGATGCACTTTCCACTAGGACAGGCGTATTCATCGCTACTGCACTCTACTGATGGCATTACAGTGACGGTAGGGACTAAACCAAAATTTTTAAAATGTTCATTAAGTAAGTAAAGAAATTTTTTAAAAATAACTTTTTTAATATTTAGCAATTGTTAGTCTTCGATTTTTTATCATAACGCAACTACTACCTGTATAATTTATTGTGTTTTTAAAATATATAATTCAACGGTTTATTGCTCAGGAATTCATAAGAAATGTGAATCCCAGAAGTAATAGGGGTAATCCATGGATGTTGAATTCAAGTCTGCCATTCTATCACTGCACTAAACTATGCAGGGCAATAGATATGTGATTTAAATGGAAATAACTAAAATCTCCGAAAACTACATATAAACAATATTCATGTCATTAAAAAAACAAATGCAATTTTTTTACATATGAATGTTGTTTATCCATAGCTTCCTGGAGGTTTTGGTTACTTTTGTTTAAATTTCATACCATTAAGCTATGCATATATATATATAATTTTCCTATATACTTTTAATCAACAACAGCCTTTATTGCATACTATAAAAAATATATAATAAAACTATACATTTACTTCATGTTCCTGCTTTATCAATAAGATATTGTCTGTTTTGAAGTAATTAATCATTTCAGTTCAATTGCAGGTTCTTAAATGGAGGTCTAGTTAATAAATTATTAATTAGTACAAAAAAAAAATACAGTAATTTATAGAAAAATTCTGATTAGACAGTAGTTGTGTTGAAAGACTAGCCAATTACCAGAAATAATAAAGTAGTAAAAAGACTTTAAGCAGTCTATTGCAAGTTGAAAGTCTTTTCAACTGCTCTTCAAAGAAAACCAATGGGGAAAAAGGTATTACTAAGTCACACAACTATGGAGTGACTATAATTTAAGATATTCTTTTCATAAAAATAAATCCTATGGTAAAGAAAGCATCAAAAATACTATACTGTTTGGGTAAAGTCTTGCCATGGTTAATTGTTAATTAAATGAATAAGTTGATAAAAAATATAAAATTTATTTAATTATAAGTAACTTCAACTCTAAGTAACCTATTAAAAATAATATCCCATTTTCGCAACTTGTTTACTACTAAATAAATCTGGTTGCCATATTTAATATACATTTACTTGCTTATGATCAGCTGATTTTTATTTGTACTTTGAATAAAATAATAGTATGCACACGCAAGAAAATATTTTTATAATATACTATTTGCATACTATTATGTTTGTAGCTAATAATAAATTAAATTGCTATAACTTTATTAGTGATTATAATAAAAACAATGATAGTAATCAATGTTAATATTTGAATACAAGTATAATTTATATATACTTGGAGTTTAGAGGTACTTATAGGGAATTTGAACACAGACTTTCAAGCTCCCTTTAGCTATCCACTCTATCTCATACAATGGATACACATGACCACACACATAAAAAAAAGATAATTGATCTCCAATAAATGTATTTTGCACTGAACCAGCACTCATCAGTTGGTCCAGATATATGTGTAGGAAATGATATGGACCAACTGGGGAGTGCTGGCTCAGCACAAAATACATATATTGGAGATCATTTACGTTTTTCACACGTGTGTGGTCATGTGTATTGGTTGTGTGAGATAGAGTGGATGCTGAAGGGATCTTGAAAGTCTAGGTTCAAATTCTCTATAATAATCAATATTAAGTAAATTATAATCTTTTTACATTTAAGTTTTTATAATATTTAATTTATTACATTATATCAATGTTTTCATAATTTTACATTCTTCTTCAAAGATTTAAATAGAAAAATTCAACTAAATTATTATATTACTTAATTCCTTGCATGCTTTGATGCAGTGAAAAAGTGGCAGACTCTGAAGTTTAGGTCTATAGATGGAGCTCAGGTTTGTCATTTCCGGTGTTAGCACTTCTTTTGAACTCCTGAGCAATAAAGCCATTTCATTATTTATTTTTTTATAGTATATAATTTAGCATTTGTTGTAAATCCACTATATATTTATATTCCAAAACAATATCTTATTATATTCTTTTATATGTAAATAATATATTCTTTAAAGATTATACTTTAAATACACATTTGTATAAAAAAATATTCTCATTATAAAATTGCTATATTATACATATATATGCTATATAAATATCTATATACATACACAAATATTACTATACAGTATATATATATGTAAAACAATTTATTTCAAAAAATTGTTAAACCATAATATTTCTGTAATGTAATTTTCACTATACCACTCTCATGTAAGATAGGAACTGGTTTTTATCCATTTTTCATACTTTGTGGAGGGATGTAATCATAAACATATAACCAAAGACATGTTTATGATTACATTCCACCGCAAAATCTTAAAAGGAGATGGAAACCAATCTCTATCTTGCGTGAAAGTGAGTGTAGTGAAAATTACATTAGAAAAATATTATTCATTAAGTGGATAATTGCTAGTCTAATGAATGATTAATAATAAATATTAATATTGCTAAACCATCTTTACCAAAGTGAGACTACTTTAAAAAAATAAGCAAGAGTTCTAAAATGAATATTAATCTTTATCAAAACAAAATTATTTTTATGCAAATTAGGAATAAAAGGCATTATCTATGGTGATCTTGCTTTAATAAAGATACCCTGAATAAAAAAACCACTTAGTAATTTTTTGAAATTTATTACCATATTATTTATTTGCAATCCTTACACTCTTATGAAAAATAATTTTTACACTTTATTATGGTTTAAATATTTTTTTATTCGAGTAATATATATTTATATACATGCGTTGCCATATATTGATAAAGTGTAAGACATATCCACCATATGGAGACACATATCACATAGTAATAAATAATATATACAGATAAAATGGGGAAATGTGGGTGATTTAATCTGCAAGTTGTGTAAGGAAGGCATAGAAAATATTAGGCATCCGTTAATTGAATGTAAATGCCTGCAAGCAAAAAGGGTGCAAGTAATGAACTTGTGGGAGAATAAATATAAACAAAGTGATTATACAGAAAGTGGGTTGTTGTTTTTTATGCTGGGTTTGGGAAAGGGTAAGGGGTATTTAGATATAAAGGCTATAGAGTTGACAAAGATTATATTGTGGAAATGGAATGAAGCAGGATAGAGAAGAATATGGGTAAAAGAGAGTGGGGAATGGAAAGGTAAAGTGACTAACAGGTTTCTCTGGGTATAGTGCTGAGAAGATTCCTGATTCCGATAAAAGAAGCCACAGTGCATCACATCACATGCTCTTATTATATGAAATAGTGATCATGTGATGGTTTGATGATTTTATACCTATCCTGCCCATAGGATAATAGTGACTGCAGTTTTTGGAAAAAAACCAAAGACACCAAAATGTATAGATGCTGAATTGAATTCAGATCTATATGACTATACAAGAGAATGAACTTGGATTGGAAATATTATGGTGTTTTCATCTTGGGCTCCTAGCTTTATAGGTAACCAAACAGATAAAAGGTGGCTGCTGGAGGTTTGCATTGGAACCAAAGATCTAGGTGCAGTGCTCTCAAATCAGGCACTGCACTAATGAAAACCACAAGCTAGAAACTTTTGGGGATGTTAGATAAGTAGGCACTAGATAGGAATTTTATGCACAAATTTTCCTGCATCCATTGATTACAAAGGCTTACACTTGGTGGCACTACTATATGGAGAGTTTGGTACTCTTATTATTGCTGTGATTGTTACAATCTTGTTTAGATTCATTTTGCATTGATTTAGTTATTAACTAAATATAGTCATGTTTTTATTTTATTACACATTATTGTCATATATTATTTTTAACTTGCTAAAATATATTTTCCTATAAATATATATGTTCTTATTTAATGTGTAAAATATTAAAAAAATCCCATTTAATTTGTATTGGCTTGGTTACTAAGTATATTAATTATTATACTTACTGCCATGAATTTTATTTCTTTTATAAGTAAATTATTTTCAAATATGTTTCATTTATCAATTAGCCTTTCCTTTGGTCATTGATATATAATTCTATATGATGCACAGATTTTATGCTATATAATTAATTCATGTATGTCTGTATAATTAATTATTTGTTTAAACTTTTTATCATAATTCTTAATTATCATTTCATTAATTAACTTTCCAATTTTAATCCTATATTTATTATATATGTATATACTTATGCTTTTATAAAGAACATTAATTATAATTTATTAAATACTTTATTTTAACATTTATTAATTATATTTTGACCTTCAAATATTTATAATAATAATAATAATAGCTAAATATATTCAAGTAATTATTACATACATTTTAAAAATACCTACTTCTTACCTCTCTAGTTTAACAATAAAAAGTAATATTATGTAACTTTGATACCTTCAAATAAAAATTGCTACATTTAAATAAAATTTAAAAAATTGCCTCCTATATAATAACTCCCTCTATTTTATTTTATTTTTAAAGTATGTATATATATAACATTATATAAATTATTTTATTTTACAATTGTCCCAATTAAAATAATACTGATTCTTTAATTAATTTATTTGTCTTTATTTATAATTAAATTTTATTTTTTATATTACTACAAAAGATTAATATCACTAGAGATGGTATGCTTTGCCTATTGATGGAGTTACTATCTACATATTAATGTAGCAAAGACAAAACTAATCAATAAGTTTCATATTTTTCATAAAAAATATTTCAAAAAATGAAAATAATATATGCTTGAAAATATGAAATTAATATATTTAGTGAACAAGCAAAGACTGAAAAACAAATAACTTTAATAGATGTTATCAATGCAAACATTTTAAAAGAATTTTGGAATTATATGCACAAACATTCTATATAACAGATTCAAGTATTACATACTAAGTAGACCCACTAAAGCTGACAGAACATGGACATGGTCTAGAAATAATATATTTCATACAATAGATTATGTATTGGTAGAAAAAGAGAGAATAAATAAAATACGAAAAATTAAGGTGTTTGATAATGAAGAAAAAGTATGCACTAGTGATCATAACTTTATTGTAATTGAAATGGTTAGTAATGTGATGGAGAATAGAAATAAAAGTAGAAATAATAGTGAAAGATGTGGATGGAGAATGAATGGTAAGAATAAGTTGGAAGAGTATAAAATACAAGTTGAAGAAATCATGGAAGAGTGGGCTGGGGATGAGTATAAGGACTGGTGTAAAAAAGTAGAAAAAGTAGCAAATAGGGTTTTAAGTAAGAATATTCAGAAGAATAAAAGTAATAAAAAATGAGTATTAGTAAAAGTGTAAAAGAGAGGAAAGAAGCATGTAGAGAATATAAGTGTGCTATTAAGAATAAGGAAAGTGAAAAAGATATTAATGTTAAATGGGAAAAGTACTTAGAAAAGAAGAAGTTAGCTAAAATAGATAATTATAGAGAGAGAATGAAATTGAATAGTAAATTGTTGGAGGATATTAATAAAAGTGGAAGAAATGGGAGTAAAAAATTTTGGAATTACATAAAAAGGAGAAATGTAGGTGAGAGAGAGATAGTATTACTAGATGATGAGGGAATAGAGTGTAGCACTAGAGAAGATTTAGAGATAATCTTAAATAGATATGTAATGAATATAGAAAATGTGTTAAATGTGAATGATAGTGATAGAAAACAGAAAATGAACTGAATGAGATAGAGAAGAAATTGAAAAGTGGAAAGGCAAGAGGTTTAGATGGATGGGCAGCAGAGATGGTAATGAATTTAGGATATAGGGCAAAAGTAAAGTTATTATCCTGTTTTAATAAAATGGCACAGAATAGAGTTTTCCCAAGTAATTGGAGTAATACAAGAGTAAAATTATTATTTAAAGGAAAGGGTAAGGATCATAGAAAGTTGAATAATTATAGACCAATAGTGGTAACATCAGTTTTATATAAAGTTTTCTTGTATATGGTGGCTAGAAGAGTTGTAAAATGGATGGAAGGTAATAATAAAGTGGGGGAAATGCAAGGAGGTTTTAGATTAGATAGGTGTATAGGAGATAGTTTATTTGTAGTTACACAACTTTATGGATATGAGTAGGAATTCGGGTAAACAGTTATATATGAGTTCTATAGATATAGAGAAGGCATATGATAGAGTAAATAGAAATAGATTATGGATAAGTTTAGAAAATTTGGGAATGGATGAAGCTTTAATAGATATTATTAAGAACTTATATGAAAATAATTATTATATATATCAATTAGAAAATATAGAATCAGTTAAAGTTAAAAATGGGGTGGGACTAAGGCAAGGATGCCCTATGTCACCTATTTTGTTTGTGTTGTATTTGAGTGAAATGGAAAGAGCAATAGAAAGATTAGGAAGAGGGATAGAGATAACATTAATAGGTAGTAAGGGAGTATATATTTTGTCAGGTCTTTTTTTTGCGGATGATATATTTTTGTGTGTAGAAAGAAGAGACGATATGGAAGTTATGCTGAGGACATGTGCAAGGGTGGGTAAAGAGATGGGAATTAAATTTAGTGAAGAAAAATCAAATATAATGATGGTTAATACTGGAGAAAGAGAAGATGTAGAATTTTTATTGGGAAATATTAAGTTAAGTGTGGTGAATAGATATAGTTATTTGGGAATTATTTTAAGTAATCAGAAAAATTATTTGGATGAATGGGAGAAAAAAATTGATAAATGAAGCAAAGAAAAGAAAGGGATTGATAAAGAAATTAACAGTATTTTCATATAATAAATATGATGTAGCTAGAATTATATGGAAAGGAGTTGCAGTAGCAGGGTTAACATATGGTAATGATGCTTTATATGTTAGTAAAGAGGTATTAAATTACTTAGAAAAAGTTCAATGGGAAGTAGGAAGACATGCATTGGATGCAGATGTATGGACAGCAAGGTAGGCAATTCAAGGAGAAATGGGATGGTCAAGTTTTCATATGAGAGATGCAAAAAGTAAAATGAAAATGTTTGGTAGATTGCAGTTTATGGATAATAAAAGAATAGTCAAAATAGTATTTAATTGGGTTATGAGTAAAGGGCAGGTAACAAGATGGGTGAGAAAGGTAATGTGGCATGCAAAAGATTTGGATAAAGAATTTATATCAGAATATTTGTACAAAAGATGGGATGATTGTGTTAAGAGGATTGTTGAGTGTTATAGTAGTAAGGAATGGGATAAAAGAATAGATTTATTAATAAAAAATAGGGAGTTAGAGAGATGGAGAAATAGTATGGAGAGTAAAAAGAGTTTCAATATATAAAAATATAGAAATAAACAGAATATTAGGTGTGAGTTAATATATGATAATAGTAAGGAAAGTCGTTTATTGTTTAAGGCTCGAACAGGATCTTTAGCAACAAGAGAATATACATGTAAATGGAAAAATATGGGTGATTTATTTTGTAAATTATGTAAGGAAGAAATAGAAAATATTAGGCATTTGTTAATTGAATGTAAATGCTTGAAAACAGAAAGGGTACATATAATGAAGTTATGAAAGAATAAATATAAAAAGAAGTGATTATACAGAAAGTGAATTATTGTTTTTATGCTGGGTTTGGGAAAAGATAATGGGGATTTAGATATAAAGGCTATAGAGTTGACAAAGATTAGGTTGTGGAAATGGGATGGAGCAGAATATGGGAAAATTTAGAGTGGGGAATGGAAAATAAAGTGGTTAACAGGTTTATCTGGGCATAATTGCTGAGATTTTCTTTACTTCGTTTAAGGAGAAGCCACACTACATTACATCACATGCTAATTGATAAAGTTATTTTTAAAGCAAAGAAAATATTTAAAGTAAAAAAAAAAGTATTGAAGAAACTTTATATAAACTAATGTAATTTTTTATTTATTTAAAAAAAGACAGTACAAATTAATATTAATATAATCATAAAATTCAATACATAGTTTTATAATAATATAAATTATAAAATTTGTGTAATTTACTAAAAAATAATGTGTTGCTGAATAATACAAACTTGCATAATTTAGTAAAAAATAATACAAATTTTAATTTATTAATAATTTCTTAATGAATGGTACAACAAATTTTCGCAATTTACTAAAAAAATAACAGAAATTTAATGAATTTTTAAAAAAAGAATAAAAAATTATTACTGGTAATAAATGGCAAAATTCATTAAAAATTATTAACAAATTACATCAACATTATTTTGTATTATTTTTTACTAAATCTCACAAGTTTTTATATTCATCAATGTATTATTTTTTAGTAAAGGTTTGCTTTGTATTATTATAAAGCTATGTAGTAAATTTTACACTTACATTCCACATCATGAGATCTTTTTCTTAACGAGTGACAAGAAGTGTTTGTTTGTGAAATTTTGCAAAAATATGACATTTACCCATCCAAAAACTTATTATAAGTGCTTGTTATAAATAAAAATTGTCAATTTTAATTCATATTGAAAACGATTAGTTTTGAAAATGAATTGTTTGTTTCAAAAATTGTATGAATTGTTGAGTTTTTTTATATTTTAATAAATAATCAAAATTGTCTTTTTTAGAAAAATCATAAATTCTAATTAATAGTGAAAATTGTTTCTTTGAATTTTTTTATTTATCAATTAACATCTTCATTATGGCTTTGGTGTCTCTACCTGTTGATGAAGAATGCCTGTGTATGTAGTATAAAAAAATACTGAAATAATATATTTGAAATCATAAATCTGATATAAATTATTTAAAAGTCAAACTTGAGCATATTTAACAACCTAATGTTTTCAAGAAATGTGATGAATATCGACAATTTGAAGAAAAAAAAACATTCAAATTAAAAAGTACTATAACATTACTTACATCCTATTGTTTTTATTTGAAATCCTAAATGACTAAGTGTGTATGGACCAATGTTGCCTCTTGCTACAGCATCTTGAAAAACCCTGTACAATACCTGTTCATCATAAAACTCGACAGAACCAAGGTCTATTGTCACAAGAAGTGGAAATGGCCTAAAATATATATATTATTTATATGGTATACATACAAGTTTAAATTATTTTAAGTAAATAAAATAAATATGATTAGTAATATGTATGTAAGCATATCAATTCTGCATTAATCTGGATTTTTTGAAAAATGATTTCTAAGTGCATGTATGGTGCTAACAAATTGTTCAAACATATTGTCAACCAAGAGGCATATGCATATATTTCTCAGGTAGGTGAATAGAGTTCTATTAATGATATCATTTATAGATTCAATAATATTATATTATTATAGAATCCATATGTGATAAATTTTATTGTTGAATAACTTTAATTATAGATTTAAGAATAAATTTCAGAGGAATTTATTCTATCAAATCAAGAACTTAGTACAAATTTTTCAAGACTGAGCAGCATTTCTGCTGACATAGATTATTAGTGATGTAGATGCAGATCTTAGTAAAACATTATCTTTCCTCAAAAAAAAAAAAGCATAAAAGAGTAGCAATTAGTTATAAGTTTGTGGGAAAAAAGATTATCATGTGAAAAGAAATTGTATGAAATGGGTAACTATGAGATGTAATGTAATAATCTTAGTATAAGTTCAGCCCATCTCTCTTCTATTAATATATATATATATGGATATGTAATGTCCAATAATATGAGAGGTTATGTCTACATGGATATAACTATAATATCAAATCAAACAAGGGTTTTGAGCATTCCATCGTCAATATTTCAATGAAATTGACAATTGAATAGTTGAGAAGGTAAAAAGATTGAAGCTTGTTCATTAAAGTTTGAGAAATTGCTATCTTAATATAACTGAACACTAAGTGCATATATGTGTGGGAAATTATGATGTGACCCAACTGCTGAGTGCTGGTTCTACACAAAATACATATATTGGGATCATGTATCTTTTTCACATGTATGTGGTCATGTGTATCAGTTGCTTGAAAAAGAGTAGGGGTTAAATAGATTGAAAAATCCTGAGTTCAAATTCCTCTATTTATTTATATGAAACATTCAGTACAAGCAAATTACATACCACCTTAGAATTACTAATAATAGCGATTAAAATGCACTTTCGCAGCAATACGTGCATTCATTTTACCGCCTACATTCCAAAATTTGATTCTTGAAGTTTAATGAAAAATTAATTTTTATTCTTCATAATATTTTTTTTAAAAAAATGTTCTAATTAGAGACTGCAATGTATGTATCAATATTAACAATATTGTACAGTCTAGAGTTATTGAAAATAACGATTCTAACAATATGAATGGTCATTTGTTATTGAATTTTTGCACAATGCATAGATTGACTATTACAAATACTTTGTTTAGGCAAAATTCATGATAAAAGAATTTGAATATATTCATATTCAAAATAAATAAAAGAAAAATTTTTAAAGAAATGTTTTTATTTACATAAATGCATTGAAAAAGTAAAAATAAATTTTCTTCTCCTTTCAAAATAAAAGCATAGGCCAGACATGTTTAGAAACATTCTTAGTTGCACTTTATGTAAATAGAAATTAGATTGTGAATTTTCTATTTAACTAATTAAAAAATAGTCTTTTTTTATTATCTTATGAATAGATTAGCATTAATCTAAGAAAGTGGACATGATTTGCAAGTTTATTTAAACGATTCTTTGGCAATCTGATTCATAACCCGTAGTAACATTTTCAAATTTAACTGTTCTGTGAATAAGCTTGCAGAAATAAGATACACTTTTTTCACATACAAAAGAGCAATTCAACTAAGAATGTTAAGTTTAAAATATTAAATTGTAATACTTGTTTGATATGAAGCCCATAAAATGAAAAAAGTGGAATCAAGACTGTTTCTAAAAATGAGTGCTTCGTGCTTTATTTGTGATAATTGAAGAATATTTATTTTTTACTTTTTGGTGCATTTATAAAATTAATTGCACATAAAAAAAATTCATATTTTTTATTCTCTACTTTGTAGTTTTATAAATATATACTAAATTATCAAAATCAGTTTCAATGAATCATTCAGTTTTAAATTACAATGAATACCGCTAGACACTGCTAGCATCAATGTTACCTTTAAAATTAAAAATTTGATTTTTTTGCTGATATAGTTTGCAAACTCTAAAAAAATATATTGTCAACAGGAACACATATGCATGCAAAGTTTCAACTAGATTAAACCTCTGAAACTGGCTGGAAAATGATTTATACAATTTAATCTAGACAAATATATATTACTTTTTTTATAAATCTCCTCATATCCACTTTAATACAATTTTTAAATAATTCCTTCTTTATTTAATAGTTTAAACTGAGCTCTGATGAAGACTGCAAGACAGTTGAAACTGTTAAAAAAATAAAGGAAGAATTATATAAAAATTGCATTAAAGTGTGAGATTTATATTTTAAAAAAGCAATATATTTGAAAACATAAAGAAAAATGCAAAAAAAGTAAAGGAGAAAATACAAGAATAATCTAGACAAACAGAGTAATTTAAATAAAAGCATATATCATATAATATTAGTAAGTTCTAAAATGATAAATGAACCTTAATATTCCAAATGTGGATTATTGAGCTCCATTACATTCCTGAAGCTTGAAAGGGTCTGAAAGAGTATTTTATGAAAATGAATAATGATGTTTATAGATATGTAACTAATTCTCTAATAATGATGTATTATTAGTGAATTGATGAAAAGAAAATGTGTCATTCTCTTCTTGAAATGAATATGAAACTTCATAAGCAAAATGTGAATTTAAAGGAAGTTAAGAATAATTAGTGGATTAAAATGCAAAGAAAGAGCAATCATTTGCTGATAGTCACCTGTTGGATCTTCTTTTGATGCTGTGAAAATCACAGAGCTGAATAATATCATACTACTATAAATTAGTTTGTGGCAATTTATTTAATTATCACAATATCTCAAACAGACGAAGGGGACACTTCTTTGATAATCTTTTGAATAATGATATAAGAATTGAAACTAACTGATTTTAATGCCACATTCATCTGACCATGTTATTTAGATTTGGACAGAAAAAAAAAGCTGAATGAAACTTTTTATAATCTTAAAAGTGGAACCTTGTGAGATATCGGAATATTTTACAAAATGATGGTGAGCTACAAAACCATTAAGTTTTTTAAAAAATATAGGCCTTGCAAATATGCTGTTGTGCAATATACATGTAGTTTTTATTGCCAAGTAAGTATGACAAAATGTGTCACAAACAAGAATGTGTCTTATCTATTGCTTTTATCAATTCAGTCAAAGTATTTGACTTAGTTGTTCATAAAAATTTGTGACAATGTTTGAAATGAAATGATTACTACCACATTTATTTATAAGAGCAGTTTACCATTTTAATGTTGTTTAGCATAAGAGCTCATTAATCAATCACAGTGATTATCATATGTATCTAAAATCCTCATCCTTAATATTCAATCCTCACTCTCAGACAATTTTTGAATTTTGCCTTTATCAATAAGGTTTGGATTCAAAATTGGACTGACTAGAGTGGACAGATACTCTTATATTATTCGATTTTTTTAAGTTAGGAGTTTGTTGATTTGTTATTGCTAGCAAAGGAAATAAATTGCCTAGTTATTGAAGAAATGAAATTAGTAAAGTACATAGTTACTGAACTGGTTTCAAAACTATATAACTGTTCGAGCAGCTTGACTTCAGTTCAAAACCTTAGGCTGATTTGAAATTCAAGATGTAGTTTGATTATAGTGTTAAAGGTGGTTTTTGAATGCAGATGCATGATTCCCAGGCATCATTAATAAAGGTAAATATCAAAAAACAGTCTGAAGATGGGGATTTGTACACTAAAGATATGAAATGTATATACATCTGGTATTCAAGCTAGCATTAGATGGCACTAGAGTGGAGAACTGCTCTTGTATTATCATAATGTTATAGGCTGATAGTTTAATGATTAGTTATTATTAATATTTACTTATATTATAAAGCTTTTAACAATGAAATGACTGAGTATTTTAAAGGGAAACTGATGTCAAACAGAGATGCATATTAGTTCTAGTTGATTTATATTTTTTATAAACTCTCAATTTATAGACAGCTTCATAAAGCAGACATCAAGATTAAGAACAGGTTTAATTATGAAGTTTTTAATCTAATTAACAATGAAAAAATATGTTTTCATCTTCCTGGCTTCTTGATTTTGGATACATGAATGATTGTTCCATGCTTACCATGTCAAAAGTGACCCAATAGATTATTTTTTAATATTTTGCATAAAATGTTTTGAGTTTGGTTAAGTGACTAATGTTCAACAATGCTCTAAAATATGAACTGAGTCAACATCTTGTGGTTTTCAGGTAAAATAAGTAGACTTGGATTTTGAGCTAGAGCATAATCTGGTGTTCTGTTGCTATATTTAAATATTAAAAAATAGGATATTTGACATTCCTTTTTCAGCATGTTCTATGTGTTTTAGCACAGTTTGTGCATGGCAAACTCAAGATTAAAGTGTAATCTGTGATATTTGAAAGTCATATGACTTTCTGACCAATAGCCGCTCAACTATTTTTAAATATTTCAACTATTTTAATTCTAAATTAAGCCGATATTTCACCAAATTTATTGTATAAAAGTGAAACCTGATCTTCCTATTATTCTGACATAGAACACTGGACATTTTCATTTAAGATAATTCTGCAATATTCTGAAAATACAATGTCAAGATCAAAAAAATAATTGGTATATTCCTTAGCTTTCTAAAAGTGCAGAACCTCAAAGTAAGATTGTCTGACTTGCATTGGTCGCTGTTTGTGATATGATAGAATTGAAATGAGAGATACACTGACCAAAAACTATAAGATAGGGAAATCTAACTTTTTGCATCGGTAGTTGGTTATGATATGATAAAGTTGAGATGAGGGATGCATTGATAAATATCAGAAAACTATGAGAGAGTGTGGTCTGAGTTTCTACGCTGGTAGAGCACTGTGATATGGTAGAGTTAAGATAAGGGATACACTGATAAAAGACAAAAACTATGAGAGAGGGAGGTTTGAATTTCTGCACTGGTAGATGGTTGTGATTAAGGGATGTACTAATAAAAAAACTATGAGAGAAGGAAGTCCAATTATATGCACTGATAGAGGATTGTCATATAGTAGAGTTGAGATGAGGTTTGCACTGATAAACGAAAAACCATGAGAGAGAAAGAAAGAGTTTTTTCTGCACTGGTAGACAGTTGTGATATGGTAGAGTTGAAATGATAGATACACTGATGAGAACAACAAAAAAGAAAGCATGAAAATACTACAAATAAAGTATTAACAATAAATAATATTTTAATGACTATTATAAATCACTGTGGGAAACATCAAAATACATACAAGTAATTTTTTATTGTTGAAAGTCAGAATTTTCATCTCATCAAATTCTTTAAGACTTCAAACATATTGTTTCAATAGATGGTCAGAAAACAAGTGTAGCAAATACATAGTCATGAGAATCTGACTTTTTTAAATCAATGATCTAAAGTTTTTGTGAATTTTTTTTTTTTTTTCATTTTTTCAGATGAATTTTTAGTAGGTTATTATGTACTAGTTTAAAACATATCAGAAGAAGAATGTGATTATGGATCCTAATTAGCTTAGATGATACATCTTACTGCATAAAAATCAGAGGATGTATTAAGTAGCCGATTAATATATTTACCCACTTTGATACCAATTAATGTGCTAAAAATTGAAAACATCTAAATTTTGGAATCCCAGTTTCTAATTATATTTTTTAAAACTTAGAATGGTAAATTTAAGCTATCTTACATGATTATATTATGACTGAATGTTCAAAAACTTGCCTGTGTAGTTAAATCCCAACTTGTATAAGGAAATGTTAAAAGCTGCCATATTTCCAGAAAAAAATGGCTGCCTCACATTAAAAAAAATCTGCCTATAAACTAATAAAGAATGTGAAAATTCTATTCAAACTGTCAAAACAATTTAATCATTAAATAAAATGATCACAAGACTTCCATTACTGAAAGTGATGTAAATTAATAAAGTTTTCAATCTTGTTTACACCCAAATATTCCTTTTACATTAAACTACTAGTATTCCAATGAATTTACTTTAGTGGTTAGGTTAATAAATATTTGGAATCTTGTAGCTGCATATACTTTGCTATTATGCAAACAGAGCTGTTTTACATAATTGGAAACAGTTGTGAGTTTATTTAAGGGAGAAACAAATACTGAGATCGCTTAGTCTAGACTGTCACTGAGTTAAATATATTAAAAATAAAAATTTCTTGATAACAGAAAAATCAAAAGAAGATAACCACTGCCATTATTCGAAAGGATTGTCAGGTATTCCACACATGTACAATTATACAAAATATAAAAAAAGTTAAACATTGTTTGATTTATAAATCTATAGTTGTAAATTTATAAAATATTTGTAATTATACATTGAATTGCTTTCATTATCTAGTTTTAAATTGTTAAACGTTTTTAGAAAATTCAAACTTTATTTGGACTTTTTGCATGCATTCAATTGTTAATAATACCAAACAGATTAGTATTTAAGCACACTGCTTTGAGTGATATTATTCTCCTCTCTTCTTCAAGCATTGCTAATCTCACCTGTAAGGTACTCACATGGGATATAAACCCTGAGTGACTTTAAAATCCATGAGCTCTAAATTCAAAATGACACATCCAACTAGAGCTATTCTGTCAAAGACACCAATCAAATAGAAATTTTGAATACTTACCTATGATGGCATATAAAATTTCTACTGTTTGCCTTTGAAAGAATAGTCTCATTGGCTAGAATATCACCTTAAATTCACTATACACAAAGCCCAGGTTTGATCCCCAAACTAGTACTCCACTGGTAAGGCTAACAACACTTGAAAAGGAGGGGGAAATAATACTATTCAAAATGTTGTGTCACTAATCTGTGTATTATTACTAAACGGTTGAATGTATTTGAAAAGTTTGTTTGAATTTTTCTGAAAAAACAAAACAATTAACAATTAAAAATACATGATGGAAATAATTCAATATAACTAAAATGCCGTGACCCTAAATTTTCAGATAAATATTGTCTAAATATATTTAAATAATAAACTACATCGAAACAATTTTTTACTTACTCGAATTTAAGAACAGTAACAGCTTGGTCTCCAGGTATATCAGCAAACAGCGGCCTCATATTTTTTTCAATTTCTTTAGCCAGGTCAACAAATTGGGGAGAATTTCTGTCGCCTACAGCATCAGTGTACATTAAGTTAGTGATGTTCAAGTGTACTCGGATGTAGACTAGAAAAAAAAAAAATTAATAATTAAAAGTGAACATTACAAAAGACTGCTTGCTAGCTATCAACAAAATAACCACCATTCAGTCTATTAACAAATGACTGAGAACAAACATTTGTTCCGAATGTTTGCACCAGTATAGTTAATAAATTGAACAATTATCTAATATTTTAAATAATAAAAAAAACAACTCTTACATTTTACACAAAAAAAAACCCTCTTTTAATTTGTTGGATATCCTATCTAAAAAATTAAAATGAGTAGATAGGAGGCTAATGCAATCAAACAAAACCTTTTGACTATGAATGGTTGCATTTTGCCTTTCCCTGAACAAAGTTACTCTAGTATCTCAATTTAAAGTTTATATATTTTTCTGGGCCATTCACATCATTAAAAATTTATAAGAACGTAATTAAATATATGTATATTCTGAAGTTGACCTATATTACAATTTCTTACAAGTCTTTATCATTAGTTTTGTAATTTATTAATACCAAATTATTATAATTTTACAAAATTATTATAATTGAATTTAAAGTGTCAAACTTTCAGAACTTACAACTTTGATAATAAACATTTCAGATAAATATATTAATGATTATTACTAATCACTTATTAAACTAAAGATTATCCCTAACCCAGATTTAATTTTAAACCTCAGTAAAAGATTAATATATCTGTTTTCACTATAATTTAATTTAAAGTGTCAAACTTTCTGCACTCACAACTTAGATAATAACCATTTCAGATAAATATATTAATGATTATTACTAATCATTTATTAAATTAAAGATTATCCCTAGCCCAAATTCAATTTTAAACCTCAGTAAAAGATTAATTTATGTTTTTAAATTAAACATAAACATATAGAATAATCCAATGCCCACTTTTTTTCCATGTGTATAATAAATAAATGGTTTTACTGTTTAGTAGTTATAAAAAGTTTAAGAACCAAAAGAGCCAGAACTGGAATTGATCTGAGGCCATTACACTCCAGATTTTGACATTTTACCATTGCATTAAATCATGCAGAATATTATTCATATTATAAATATATAATTGAATGGTTTCATTGTTTGTGAGTTCATAAGAAGTTCAAATGCAAAAAGTACTATAAATGGAATCGATGGGAGAACCTTATACTCCAATTTCACACTATTACTGCACTGAAATATGCACAGTTCCATGTGTAATAATCTCTAGGCTAATAAATGATTAATGATAATGATTAATATGTTTATTTGAAGTGGTTAGTGTCAAAGTTGTGAATGGATAAACATTAAATCTCAGTTAAAGATTAATGTATCTACTTTTAAATGAACATAAGCACATGGAAAAATTCATCTCTCTTTTTCTGTATGATAGTCTCTAGACCTTGAGGTAAATTCATTAATGATTATCACTAATCTTTTTATTATGATAGAGATTATTATACATGGAATTTATTAATCTAGAGATCCGTATACATGGAAAAAAGAGATATGAAGATGATTAATTATGAAAGATATATTAATCTTTAAGTGAGATTTAAAATTCATATCCAAGCTAGAGATAATCTCTAGTTTAATAATTGATTAGTAATAATTATCAATATACTTATCTGAACTAGATAGTATCAAAGATGCAAGTGTAGAAAGTTTAACACTTGTAAATCAAACCGCAATATGTATCTATATAACTATTTAGATCTACAACAAAAATAATTTTAAAATTGAATTTTTAGAATGGTAAACTCAATTTGATTAAGATCCATCCTACTAGGGCTACTCATGGAGATAAATATTACATCATATATCTCAAACATTCATTATTTAGCTACACTAATCTTGTTTCCTTCCATTCTCTTCTTTTATCTTCAGCTTTTCTAACCATTGACTGCTACTATATTACAAAATAGCAGACAACCGATAAGTATATACTTATTTTTGATTTTAAAGAATCATAAAATCATTTATAAATAAACTCCAAATGCTGCTACAATTTTATAATTAGGTGATGTGAATTAAATTACATTTTAGAAATTATTTAATATGCTAGGAAGGAGATGATCATAAAGAATTTTTAAAAATTTTCAAAGATTTAAAAATTTGGATATTCCTCACCCTATTCTGAAAACCATCTAATTTAAACATGAGTTATCAATGAACACTAGATAGTAAAACATTACAAAATCCCTCATCTTCAGACCAGTTTCTGGACTTGGCTGTCCAGTGACAATTGACTATTCAAGCTTAGAGTGGATGGCCTTAGAGAAGAGTGAAGATTACTATTTTTGAAAGCATTTAACTAAGCTTATAAGGGAATCATGTGATGTTATTGTTAGAAATAACATTTACATTTTAAAATCTTTATTATGATCTTTCATTATATTTCTTCATGATGCATTTGTTATTGAATGACTTTAGAAGATAATTATCTTAATCTCTTTTCTTTACATTTTATTCTAATGACTTGATCATCATTTGATATTATCAATATAACAAAGCTTAGAAGTTTTCTCTATTTCTATGAACTTCATTTGGATCTTTTTCAAACAGCTATCAGTAATTTCTCTGATCAGGTTCAAACTCTCTTCTTGTTGGGAGAATGTTTTCTAATTGCATTTAGAATCTCATTATCTGACATCCACAAATATCTTTTGTATACTAAAATGTATCTTGAGTACTACCTATTTCCAAGAATTATTCTAATTGTAGAATCTGGTGCATAAAATATTGCTTCAAAGGTTGTTGTTGGATTTTGGAATTTTTCTTATTACTAGTTTGGCCAATACTGAAACTTCACTTCTGTTTTATTTTAACTTTGCTATCCAGTTAACATTATTTTATTTCAGATTGAAGCTGAATTTCAAATACTTTTTGATTCATTTGGGGATGTTCTTTGGAAAAGAATGGAAGGGATATATATAATGTCTAATGAAAATCTTCAAAATCTTAGATTTCATTGCTGTAAAAGCCATACAATTTGTCTTTATTGATTATAACTAGAATAATATATTATTATATAAAAAGATCTACTAGTCTATCAATACATATAAGATACTAAGACAATACTGGATTTCTGAATGCAATTCTCTAAAAACCTTTATGCCACCAATAATTGTAAAAGCACTGTGAAAAATGTCATCTGTTTTCTAATATGGGAAATAAGGCAATTCATCTAACACTAATCAATATTCTATTTCATTGCATGGAGTTTATATTTCTTAATCTCAGTTGCCATACAACTTTAAGATATTTGGATTGTTGATCACCAATATGGGGTGTTGATTTGTTTTGCAATATTACATGAGACCTCTAAAAACAAATCAAAATGTCATCTGTTTTCTGATATGGGGGGGGGGGGCATATGTTCACATTCATTTGTCTCAGTTGCCATGACAACTTTAAGATATTTGAAAACATTGTATAATAAAACAACAAATCTTTTTTTAGAAGTACTACTTTATATTTTAACCATAATAAAATATTAGATGGTCTTTATTTTGGAAAATACCTCAAAATTTGATGCAAGTTAAATGTAGAAAAAAACACACTCACCTTTTGAAAATGAATAGTAGTAAATTCTTTTGTTGATTCACTTGGATATAAAAGTTGAAATGGAATTGTTCAGTAAAATAGGGTTAAAATGAGAGGGGGAGATCATTGTGAGAAGTGATTAAAGGTTTTTACTTTCTTCATCACTTAGATTATGCCAAGATACTTTTCCAAGTCATGCCATTTGACAAAGAGTTATATGTATTTTATCCTATAGCATTAACAGTTTGGGTAAATATATCTTTCAAATAAATTTGTCTTATGAAAAACTTTGTTTATATTTATAATGAGAACATTATGTACTACATAAAAATCAATTTGTTTGATAAAAGTGCCATAATCTGGTGTGCATTAACTAAATATCTGCATAAGGTTTTGTGTGATTATACACTATCTAATGCTTACATAAAGCTTTGGTTCATCAGGCACTGACTACCTAATACCTACATAAGGCTTCATATGATTGACTGCTTAATATTACATAAAGCTTTAGATGATTATGCACTAAGTACCTAATACTTACATAACACTTTACGTGATTATGTATTGACTACCTAATCCCTACATAATGTTCTGGGTGATTATGCACTATCTAAGGTCCACATAAGGTACATATGACTTGGGATTATTATTCATTAATTAGTTAATGCTTTCGTAAGACTTTGGATGATTAAGACAAGAACACTATAGTTAGTAATAAATAATCAATAACTAATACTATGTTGTTTCATGTACAAAACTACATAATCTTTTAACATGCATGACTGAGAGGTGGATAGTGATGCATATAATGTTTCAGAAAAGTCTGCTTATATGTGAGATTCAGATAGACAGTATGTTTAAATAAATGATATGACATGGTCATTATTAGCAAACCTCATTAATAAGTAGGACTATTCTAACTCTTGGAGAGAGAAAAAAAATTGTAACAAAACATTAACCCTTCAGAAATCATAGCTGATCTGAGAGATACAAACTCTTTTCCTAAATGTTGCTATATAATGGATGCAAGAATTGAAGGTCATGACTAATTGCATGTTTCTATTATCTAATGTTATGCTATAATAGTTTGGTTAATAACATTTGTTTCATAAGAGTGAGGTATTACTATGCATCAAAAAGGAGACACTTTTAAAAATGTTTTGCAATTATTTCAAAAATATGCCTTGAGAATAGAAATATTGTTTGCTATGACTGTCACAAACATTTTGCAAAGCCAATTATTAAAGATTATGAATAATTAGTTTTAAAATCATTTTTTTCTGATTGTATTTTTTTATATATATTCACGTTTCCATTATTGGTGAAGAAATTTTTTTATTCTTTATATTTCTTTGTTTAATAATTTCTTTATTGTAACAGAAAATAAATAAAAAAATTGTGTATTTTACTATGTAAATATAATAAAGATAATATGAGCTTTATCTCAAATACAGTGTAACAAAATAAATTTACACAAAAAGTATGCTTAGTTAGCTTTCGATTGGCATCAGTCATTAAGTTAAATTATTCATTAAAACTTTGATGTATATGGTTTTTGCTTATATTTATTTTGTAAATATAATAAGTGTGAATTTGCAATTTTAATTTTTTTTTCCATTTTGACACATTAATGACAATTTTATCTCTATATACAAATGACCTTCACTGTAATTTTTTTTACTATATCTCAACAGGTTTAATAATGAATACTGCAATGATTATCTAAACATCCGTGATTATGTCAATAAACATTTTTGGTCTGTTTATTTGACATCTTGTGACAATATCTTTTAATTTCTTCAGCAGCGAATATTTCTTTTTTAAAAGATTTCATACCTTGTCAAATTGCATTTTCTATACACAATCACATCTTATAAAACTGCTTACTATCACACCACTTTTTGAAATAACTGAGAAATTTTATAACAATATATATAACATACCACACACAAACTTTTTTATGAAATCTTGATTTACTATATGACCTATGATAATGTATAAAAATATACTGCAACATTTCGACTATATTCTTTGATAGTCCTTAACAAGGAATAACTAAAAAATACATAAAAACACTAAAAACAAATATTCCATAATACATATAACAAATACTCCTTACCTTAAAACTCTTCTAACAAACAATCTTTTTTTTTTCATATGTCAAATGCGTTGATCGGTAAGCAAACCCTGGCCAGCTGTTTGGAAGGCAGCTATGCTAAACACAATGCCACCAACGCTTGACAACAATCTTAACCTTTCATTACATTCGTTTCCTAAATACTTTTCTTTAAAATAATTATAGGGGAATTATTTTTAAGAAAGGTATTTAAGAAACGAATGTAATGAAGAGTTAAGATTGTTAGAAAGAGTTTTAAAGTAAGAGGTATTTGTTATATGTATTATGGAATATTTGTATTTATTGTTTTTATGTATTTTTTAGTTGTTCCTTGATAAAGACTATAAAAGAATGTAGTTAAAACGTTGGAGTATATTTTTATACGTTACAATAGGTCATATAATAAATTAAGATTTATAAAGAAGAGGTTTGTGTGTGATTTGTCGTTTATATATAGAAATTAATGGGCTATTTTTAAAATAGAAGACTGTGTTTGTTATTATTTTTTAATTTATTTAAACTTTATAATTATAAATGGGGTCTCCCACTCGCACAAAATCTATATTCATATTCAACAATAGAATATTTTTTAAGAAGATTATTATCAATCATTCATTTCATATACCTATATGATAATGTGTCATATAATAGGGTGAATATCATCATATTCAAAAGACCAAAAAATGCACCAATTGGTCACGCAATCTTGCCACTATATTTTTTTAAGATATTATGGAGCAATTCTTAAATAAGATTTTTGTAATACATCTATGTTATGCTCTAAAGATTCACTCTCATTTCTATATTATAAATCAGTCAAAATAAGAGCTTTAATTTATTTACAGTAATTAAAATATTATAATAATACCCTACATTTTAACTTAAATACGGCAGCAGAAGATTGGAATCTATGTCACATCTGGATTATGAGTCACTGACGACTTTTCTTCGATCATGGGCTGCCAAAGAAGTTTTTGGAGATTTTTTAAAACATTATTTATGTAATTAAAAGTCTTTATAGGTTACATTCAAAATATTAAAAAAATCCTGCAGATCATTTTTATTTATTTACCATATGGACTTCTTTAACTGCTTAACTGTTAACAAAATATAATAACGAAACTTGCAGAAATATTTAATTAGGATAGATTTCATTAAAGGGGATTTGAACGCAGTCTTTTAAACTTCTTTTGGCTATTCTCTCCATCTTATATAACACACATGACCACACAATGTTAATAAGATAAATAATCTCCAATATCTCCAATATTTGTATTTTGTGCTAAACCAATACTCATCAATTGGTCTAGATCATCATCTCCCACACACATATAATCAGAGTTCAGTTTATATTAAGATAGCAAATCTTCAAACTTTAATGGACAGACTTCAATCTTCTCCACCCTCCAACTCTTCAACCATCCATACCATGAAAATCTGATGATGGAATGCTCAACTTCTTGTTAATGCCAATATTATTGTCATATCTATATTGACCTTAAGTCACTCCGACCCCTCATATATATATACCTTAATATGTCCATTAAATACACAGAGGAATGAGCAGTATTTACAATATACTAGTATTGAGATAGATTTCACCAGTCATTAACTATATGCTTCATATTTTGTGTTTGCCCTCTTTGAATTAATAAGAACTTCACAGTCATTGTCATAATATAAAACTAAAAGCCAAAAAATGGGAGTTGGTGTTTAATTGGTTCACATTAACAAATTCACTATCAATTATATATACATTCATCTTAATGTCTGCTTCATGAAGCCATTTATATAAAATGTTCCTAAAAACTATTGCAATAAGTAGGAAAGCAAAGTTGCTTCTAGTTTAACACCACCTTCCCAATTGGGTTTATTTGCTATCAATAGTAATGAAATTTACTGTAATTATGTAGATGTATAATACAGAGGCTAAACTCTTCATACAGTAGTGCCACTCAGTGCAAACCTGAGTAATCAATGGATGCAAGATAGTTTGTGCATAAAATCCCTATCTAGGGCCTATTCATCCAATATTCAGACTAGTTTCTAGCTTAAGGCAATATTGGATGAGTAGACACTAGATAGGGATTTTATGCACAAACCTTCTTACATCCATTGATTGCTCTGGCTTGTACTGAGTGGCATTATTGTATGGAGATTGGCCTCTGTATAAACAGCTTGTATAAGCATAAAGATGATCAGGTGATGTGAGCAATTTGCTAATTAGCCTGTATAATTAGTTGAATCAATAATATATCTATTTTTATTCTGGGCCTTATCTCGCATGTATCTGATAACAATAACTATAATGTTAAAACAATGTGATGTGATACACTGTGACTTCTCCTTGGCCAGAGAAACAAACCTGTTAGCCTCTTTACATTCCCTTTCTATTTCCCACCTTAAGTTTTCCCATAATCTGCTCCATCCCATTTCCACAACATAAACTTTGCCAACTCTATGACCTTTATATCTAAATCCCCCTTACCTTTTCCCAAACCCAGCATAAAAACCAATAACCCACTTTCTGTATAATCACTTTGTTCATATTTATCCTTCCATAACATCATTATTTGTACCCTTGCTGCTTCCAAACATTTACATTAAATTAACAAATGCCTAATATTTTCTCTGCCTTCCTTACACAATTTGCAGACTAAATCACTTATATTTTTCAATTTACATGTATATTCTCTTGTTGCTAAAGATCCCATTCGAGCCTTAAACAATAAACTACTTTCCTTGCTATTATCATAAATTAACTTACACCCAATGTTCCGTTTATTTCTATATATATTTAAATCTCTTTTTACTCTCCATACTAGATCTCCATCTCTCCAACTCTCTATTTTTTATTAATGTATCTATTCTTTTATCCCCTTTCTTACCACTATAACACTCAACAATCCTCCTAACACAATCATCCCACCTTTTGTACAAATATACTGATATAAATTTTTTATCCAAATCCTTTGCATACTGCATTACCTTTCTCATCCATCTTATTGCCTGCCCTTTACTTGTAACACAAATAAAAACTATTTTAGCTATACTTTTATTATTCACAAACTGCAACCTACCAAACATTTTCATTTTACTTTTTGCATCTCTCGTATAAAAACTTGACCATCCCATTTCTCCTTGATTTGCCTCCCTTGCTGTCCACACATCTGCATCCAATGCATGTCTTCCTACTTCCCTTTGTACTTTTTCTAAATAATCTAATATCCCTTTACTAACACATAGCACATCATTACCATATGTTAACCCTGCTACTGCAACTTCCTTTCATACAATTCTAGCTACATCATATTTATTATATGAAAACACTGTTAATTTCTTTATCAATCCCTTTCTTTTCTTTGCTTAATTCATTAATTTTTTCTCCCATTCATCCAAGCAATTTTTCTGATTACAATGTGACATGTGATGTGATGTGCTGTGACTTCTCCTTAAACGGAGTCAGGAATCTCTCAGCAATTATACCCAGAGAAACATTTTCCATTCCTCATTCTAAGTTTTCCCATATTCTGCTCAATCCCATTTCCACAACATAATCTTTGTCAACTCTATGACCTTTATATCTAAATCCCCTTTATCTTTTCCCAAACCCAGCATAAAAACCAATAATCCACTTTCTGTATAATCACTTTTTTCATATTTATTCTTCCATAACTTCATTATTTGTACCCTTTCTGTTTTCAAGCATTTACATTAAATTAACAGATGCCTAATATTTTCTATTCCTTCCTTACACAATTTACAGACTAAATCACCCATATTTTTCCATTTACATGTATATTCTCTTGTTGCTAAAGATCCCGTTCGAGCTTTAAACAATAAACTACTTTCCTTACTATTATCATATATTAACTCGAACCCAATATTCTGTTTATTTCTATATATATATATATATTTAAACTCCCTGTACCCTAATGCCACCTAATGCAAGCCATAGTAATCAATGGATTCAAAAAGGTTTGTGCCTAAAATTCCTATCTAGTCTCTATTCATCCAATATGCTTGTGTAAACATAGGAAATGGTGATCATATGATGTTTTAGTTTAACTATAACATTACTGTATGAAATCTCCGTTTTTAGTAATGTTTAAAATTATACCGTATATATATAAATAAAAGTTAAGAATAATTTCTTTGTTAATCACTGGTAATAGTTTTTCAAAATAAAGATTTTTATTATATGACACATAATAGCTATTTAAATACTTTGCTTTTATGTAAAATCTTTTTTTTTTTAAGTTGCATGACGAATAAAATATTCTTTTGAAGTCTAAAACTGCACTTAAATTTACTAATTACTGAAGATTTGCAAAGTATGACTTATCAATTTAAAATCTAGTTCATAAAGTTTCTCTATTTTTTCTTTACTAAACTGACAACTAAAAATCAAGTTATATTATAAAATTATTACTATTTTGTGGTTTATTAATGTTTCTCGATGAAAATAGGTAGCTGATTTAATTCATGTTTATAATTTCCAACTGTATTTGAGAAGCTTTTATTTTTGTACAATTTACTGAAAAGTAAGCATATTAACTATCCTTCCCTATCTAACAAATGAAAAAAAAGTATGAATTTTAAAGAAATAAAATAGGCCTCAATTGCTTCAATGATCATTACATATTCAACTTCCTAATGTAACCAGTAAGAGGTTGCAGCTAGCAATACTAATATAGACTATGGTTATTACTATTAATGGAGTACTTTTTAGCAACAATTTCTTTATATATATTTTAACAATTTCTTTTTTTCTCACCACACTTATGCCATCTAATATAAGCTTTAGTAATCAATTGATGCCAGAAGATAATGCTTAATAAATCCTGGTCTAATTCTGTCCTTTCCTCTAGTATCCAATTGTTACTTCTTGGTTTTATTATCAAGTTATTGGCTTAAATTAAAAAACATGTCAATGTTTTCAATTCAAGCCACACTGTATACTTATATAGATTTGAAAATAGTTAAATATAGATCCAAAAGCTCCTCACTCATAAAATTCATAAGCTTGAAACTAGTCTGGAGATATTGGATAGGACAATACTAAATACGAATCTGGTATCTTTTGATTACTAAATTTTACACTAGGTCCATGCTAGTGATGAGAAAAAAGGAATTTGTTGCTCAATAGCATGATGTAAACAGGCACCATGTAATGCCTTACTGGTTATTAAAGTATCCATTAGATGTGGACTGAAAATAAATGCAATAAAAAATAATTATGAGAGTAAAATATCAATATATAAAGCTGGGTAAGATTATATTATGAACAGCAATGGTGAAGCAAACTTTTAATGTTAGTTGTTGAATAAATAATTACTAGCTTCTTCATGTGAAGTTTGGGCAATCTTTTCTGAAATTATATTAACTGCAAATAATCAGGAAGCAATATTTGATCAGATGTATTTCCTGCTGCCTTGTAGAATATAATATAAACCATCTTTCTGTCTCCTGTCTCTTTGTTTAATGTTATTGTCTTCAGAATTTTAGGATAACCTAGAGCCAATCTCATGCCACCAATCATTTCTACAATAATTGCAACAATGAAGTGTTTGTACATCTGCCTTCCCATTCTTTAATTACATTCATGGCAATTCTTATTGCTATTTTTTCCACTTTTTTTATTTGGAGCAGTGGTAGAGTTGCGAATTCCGGTACTTAAGATCCAAAGGGTCACACTCAAGTAGGTCACTTTCAGCATTCAAACTTCTTATGAACTCCTGAGAAATAAAACCATTTGATAATCTTATTAATATATTCAAGGAAGTTTTGAGTATGTAAGCATGCAAAATCCTCAATAATAAAAATGTGATGTCTGGAATAATTTTTGAAGATATCACATCTGTGTCAATCTTTAACGAATCCCTTGAAACTAGATGTGGAACAAAAATTTCTCTTGTCAAATGAGTGTAAATGCAGAATAGCCTATTTAACATCTCTATAGTTATACAAACTGTAAATAAATAAAAAAACTAGCATTGTTACAATCCGATAAAAAGCTTGGGTCTTGATGATATGTCAAATAAAGAATGTAGAATGACAAATGGTGTCAATACCCTTAGATTTAGACTTTCCCTTAAAGCCAAAGAAAGAGTTGGATTACTGACAACATCTAATATTTACAGTTTTCTTTATCTATTGTCCTCTCTTCTTGTAGAATAACTTCTGCTTTGCATATCCATTCCAAATAATCAGTTAACTGCCGTTCAATTTTTTGTTGTTTTCTCAATTTTAAAAATCTTATGATTTTTTACTCTTCTTTCTTTCTTCTCCAAACACATTGCTAAAAAAAAAAAAAAAAAAGATCTAAAATTACCGGTCTAAAAATCTGGCTAAGTCATCATGCTGCTGAATATATATACCATTTAAGTGGTAGGAGAAACTGATCATTTACAGTGATAGATATATAGTGGAAAACAGTAGTGGTTGGAATAGCTAAATATTTCATGATCTAAACATAGAATGGAAACTGCAGCTAAAGAAGATTGATATTTGGCTATAGTTTTTTTCTATGTATATAAAATAATACTTCATTAATTGATTTAAAAATACATGATGTTGAAGTCATTGTGAAATCCAACTCTGCATAATTGAATAATTTTATTTCTTGGAAGTTCTTAAAAAATTAGAACACTAAAGGTAGGTGTGGATCATGGATTTTAAGCTTCAAAAACTATCACTCTGACAATGCATCTTTTATTGACACCTTAATAATTCCAAAATAGGTTTAGCTGTACCTGTTCACCATTTTATTTTTCCTATCTCTAATATTCCATTCTCTGAATAAGAAAATATATTTCAATCAAAACCACGTTGAAAAAAGATATTTAAACTATGGCCCACCAATATAGAAAATAAATAGTGTTGGATCTAGAAATGCAAATATTTTATCATACTAAATTTTGAACAACACATACATTGAAATCATTTTAAATAAAATTTGGTTGCAATCATTCTCAAAACAATAAGCACCTTACAGACTGAAGATTAAATGCTATTTTGGTTTGACATATATCAGCAAATTAAACACAGTTGTTATTAAGTATCTTTGAATAAAGCATTACTACAAGGTCAGGAAAGTTTAAATTAAAAAAACTGTAAAAAAAAAAAGTCACTTTATTAACTAAAATTATAAAATCCAATCATTATTAAATACATTTTGTATTGTTAGCTGTGTTTTTAATCTAAACAGATTTTGCAAATTCATAAAAGTCATTACTAACATGGGTAATCATATAATTGACACTATCATAACTGGTTACAATCAACAGTGTTGATATGGTTAGAAACATGCTTAACAGTCTGTGACAAACTGATATAAATGTTATCACCAATTGACTAATTCATTATTAACACCACTTGGTTGCGCCTTGATACATAAATATCACTGCAAACTTATGATGGTGCTGTCCTTACATTAGTAATTTGAATTTCTAATTTAACACAAGCTATTATGAATTTGTATTCTTTTATGTACAATACTCTGATATACAGTGTATCCCTGTGAAAAAATTACTAGTGACTGGTAATCTCTTCAAGCTCGCTGTAACACCAGTTCTGAGTTAGCACATGTTGTGTAGTAACAGTTTAGCTATACACCATAAATATTTTTAAGTTGCTAGTAGACATGAGTCACAATATGAAATGTTATAGTGTGTTTTGTATCTTAACCCATAATAGAATGTGATAATGTTAAATTTTACTTTAAACTGAGCATAACTATTACCTAAATATTTAAAATTATTCAAATTGTGTATGGAAGTAATGCAATGAATTGTGGAACATTTTCAAATAATTTGCAAGATTTCATGATGGCATAGAGAATATTAAAAATAATCTACAAAAGCATGAAACACTTGTATTTCATGTTATAACTCATGAACCATATACAGTAGCACTTAAAATTTTTTATAAATAACTAACATTATTATTATGTGATACATGCATTGATTCAGAGATGGTGCTGCAGGCAGTTTTGATATTTTTTATGCTGGGTTTGGGAAAGATACGGGGGATTTAGATATAAAGGCTATGGAATTGACAAAGATTATGTTGTGGAAATGGGATGGAGCAGGATAGAGAAGAATACAGGAAAATCTTGGGGCATGGAATGAAAAAGCAAAGTGGCTAACAGGTTTCTCTGGGCATAGTGACTGAGAGATTCTGGACTCTGTATAAAGAGAAGTTCACAGTCCGTCGCATCGCAATTAATAAAGATTTATAAATGCCTTTTTATTACTCTTAATTATAACTGAAATAGCAATCTTGATTAAATATAAAATTTACCAAATGCAGAAAAAAGAAATACAATATAAGTAATGTGAAAGTTGTGCCTAGTTAAGATTTTACTTGAAACAGTTGAGTTCAGAAGCTACCCTCTTTCCCTCCCATTTCAAAAGCTGAATTTTATTTTTAAAAATTGGTTTTAGAAATATCACAATATTTTCAATTAGGATAATTACAAAAATTTGACTAAGTTTTTCTAACCATAACTTATTTGGATGGACTAACTTTCTTAAAACAAATCAGAGACTAATTCAAAAGTTTCAGTTTTTATAAGAATGTATGTATCTCAAACATCTGATTTTTTTTTTTGTAACTGATCTCTCTCTCTAATCTCTACAAATCTGCAGCAAAGATATCACTTTCACCTGTGCACTTAAAAAGGTGATGAGAAGGTGGATGATTTATGATTCACATTTGGAATAAATAAAATCTTAAGTATAATAAAGAATTCATAGATGATAATATTATGTTTCAGACTTAAAATACATATATCTATGATGGGAAAAAAATCATAGATGGCGCCCTGAAAGACTGTTTCAAGTGGTGAAGTGAAAGGCTATAGATTACAGATCAGACTATTGGTGAATGTTATTATTAAAGAGGCAAAACTCTCCATACAGTAGTGCCAACCAGTGCAAGCCAGAGTATTTAATCAATAGATGCAAGAAGGTTCATGCATAAAATCCCTATCTAGTGCCTATTCATTTCTAGCTTATGGCTTTCATCCGCAAGGAGTCATAAGCTAGACACTAAACTGGGGATATCAGATAAGTGGGCACTAGATAGGGATTTTATACACAAACCTTGTATCCATTGATTACTCTGACTTGCACTGGGTGGCATTACAGTATGGAGTTTTGCCTTATTTTAACAGCATGTGCAAGCATAGGTAATGATGATCATGTGATGTTTAATGGTTTAATATTATTATTACTTTATGATACAATGAGCATGCTAATAGCTCTAAACAAGCTTTTCTGATAAATGCCACAAGAGAAAGCATTTAAAATCTTTATCGAGAATTATCCCTATCACCAAACCAGTTTCAAGCTAATATCTCTTGTCAGTGAGATGCTAGGATATTCAGACACTAGATCTAAAATACCAACTCAAGCACCATTAGCCAATAGCTCAAAACTGGTTTGAGGATAAGGATAATTCTAGATAGAGATTTTAAATGCTCTTGTGGCATTTATCAGAAAAACTTGTTTAGAGCTATTAGCACTCTCATTATATTATATTTGTAATGCAAGCTTATTAAGTTAAGTCATATGATGTAGGACTTGATTTTTTTTTCTTACTATTATTACTTTTAATTTGGAAGTAGAACTTAGCTAGTCAACTGCTATTTATATTTTACTTTTATAAAATCTTTTCCTGAAATAACAGACAAAATCAGTAAATCTTGCTCACAAAACAGACGTCAACATCAGAGCAAGTCAAAATTGAAGCCTAAGCCTGAACAAGTTTATTAGAATAACCAAAACTGCTTTCAGAGGTTATTCCTTCATACTCAATCAATTGGTCGATATTGTTATTACAATGTTATATTAAGTCAAGACTGTTTCACAAACTGATTAACAACATATAAAGTGTACCACTAATATCAGCTGATTAAAAACAAAAGATTTAAAATAAACCACACGGTAAGAGTTTAAAGAATAAAAATATAACCAATAACACCTGAATTAAAATAAACAACATACCAATGGTATTGGAGCTTGATTCAACCTTAGCAATCTTTCTTATTGCAATAAATAGATAACATTAAATTAAAAAGAAAACAAACTGCAGCAAAGCAATGAAGTAATCAAATATTAACAGTGCAATTAAATTCCTCTTTCCAATGGAAAAATGCTGAATAATAAAACATTTGATCCACTCCCTGCCATTTCAATTAAAGAATATGGAAACTTTAACACGTCATGACTAATTCATCTGTTTAGAAGCAGACACTAAAAATGAATATCAATAACTCAGTGAACATCAAAAAATATACTTAAGTTAAACTTAGGTACATAATGGGTATATCAATCTATAAACTTAGGTACATGCATTGAGGTATATAATTAATATATTCAATCAGTATGCTGAATGTTTACTATAGTAAAGAGGGATTTGAACTTAGGAAAAATCCTATATTCATCCTCCACTCCATCTCGAACAACCTATGTACATGATTACACACATGTGAAAAAGATAAATGATCCTCCAAGATATGTATTTCATGCAAAACCAACACTCATCAGTTGGGCCAGATTTGTTGGAGGGTGAGAAGATTGAAGCCTGTCCATTAAAGTTTAAGGAATTGCTATCTTAATATAAGACAAGCGCAGATTGCATATATGTGTGGGAGATTATAATCTGGCCCAACTGATGAGTTCTGCATGAAATACATATCTTGAAGATCATTTATCTTTTTCGTATGTATGTAGTCATGTGTAACAGTTGTTTGAAATGAAGTGGAGGATGAATATAGACTAGAAATCCTAAGTTTCAAATCCTTTATTTAAGATATATAATTGTATATATTACCTGGCAGTGGAAAAAATACCTGTTAATGGTAGATATAAAAAAATATAATCACCACTTATTTGGCACTAAAAAAGTTATTTCTTTAATCACAATTGAGATTTTTATATTTAACTTGAAATAAAAGGTATGGGATGGGGGCAGAATCCCTTATTATAAAAAAAAAATAGGAATAAACTTAATTAATGCCCCCCTCCCCTATTTTTATTTCATGTTAAATATAAAACCTTACTTGTGGTTGAAGAAACAATTTTTTTTAGTGCTAAGCAAATAAAAGCAATGATTATACAAATATTTTTTTATATCTATTATAATTTAGTTTTAACATTGTAATAAAACACTTTTTATTTCAATTTTAAATAAAGCTAAAATATTTTTAAGATTGAAAGTAAAACCATAAATATTAAATCAAACTTGTTTACAATATAGTTTTGTCAACCTGCACATTGTACTGTATTTAGGAAAGTAAGTAACCTATCTAAAATATTACCAAATTCACCACTTCCTTTATTTTGCTGTAATATCTTATATAAATGCAATTTATCCACTCTACTTTGAACACTTTTTAGCAAAACCTTTTATTGTACTTATATGCAGTCCCAATCTTACGTTTCAACTGTCCTGCAGTCTTTTTCAGAGCCACTATTACTTTAATGTTTTAAAAGTAAAAAAAAAAAAAACGTAATGTAAAAGTAACAGTGGCTCTGAAGAAGATGCAGGACAGTTGAAATATAAGATTGTGTGGGCATATATGTACAATAAAAGGTTTGGCTAAAAAGTGTTCAAAATAGAGTGAGTGGCTGCCTAAAATATTTTAATGTCAAATTCCATTGCCAATAATTTATAAGAAATGTACCAAATTTGAAAAAATTATATTGAAAATTAGTATATTAAACCTTGATTTTAAAATTTTATTCTAATTTCAATAAAAGCACTTAATTGAAATAAACCACCAAACAAATATATATATACCAACCTCTTGCACACATTATTGAAAACTTTTTTATTTTTTAATAACTTATTTTAAATTTGATATCAAAATATTTCAAACTTCATCTGCTCACAGCTCTGGATTTAAGAAATTAAGTAAGTCATCAAAAATATTTTAGTGTCATATTTGCATTCCCAGTGATTTACATCAAATATTATAAATTTCAACAAATTCTCATGTATATAAATATATTACACTTGATTTAAAAAATTTATTCTAACTTAATGAAAGTGTTTACAAACAAACAAGCAGAGGTTGTAACTTAAAAAGCATTTAATAATAAAAAAGATGGTCCTTCATCTTGATTCTATTTTGATTATGTGGCATATCAAATAATTTTCAATAGTTTTCTTTTAAATATTTTGATGTGATTGACACATACATCATATTATCTACTGAATCTTTAAAAAAGTGTTTACTACTGAAGGGTTCATAAGATTGTTGTATTAAATAATGAGACATTTTGCACCAGCCCATTTCACTATACTGAACAGATTTTTATGCCATCTTTCCACCCTAAAAGTAAATTAAAAGCTGAAAGGATAGTAAAAAAAAAAAAAAACAAGAGAACTTTCAGAAAATAATGTTGTTGAAGCAATCACATGACTCCAAACTCTATATCAAGAATAAACACTAAATCATGAATCATCATTTTGAAAACAAATTGATAATTCTCAAAACAAATGAATATCAATATTTAAAATTACAAATAAGAACTATAAGTTCCTATGTGATATATAAAAAGGTGACATTAAATGGATCCCTGTATCCATAATATAAACAAGGCCAAAAGATTTTTCACATTCTTGGCACAAAAATTAGCTGAAACTCAATATTAGAAGTCAAGAAAACACTCTGATTTAGAAAAAATCAGACTAGAATTTGCTTTGCTAATTATATCACTAACAAAAACAGTTAAGATATAGGAAATGGAAATAACCCAACTTATTAAAAAAATAATAATAATATCACAATCAGACCATGGTACCTTGAAGATTAAGAGTGAAAGAACATCTTTTGTTGGTCTGTCAATTAAAATCTTGAATCCTTGTCATTGCAACTAAAATTACAACAACCAAAATTATTATTCATTGATGATCGTGGGTTTTATTTAAATAGACATATCAATTCAGAATAATCATTACAAGTGTGAGCATGATAAACTGATTACCTAATTAGTTGTAACATTTAAATATTTGTTGTTTAAAGATATATTTACTACTCTTACGTCCAGCAAAAGCAAGCAGTGAAACAAAATTGCGATATCTCTAAACAAAGAGAAAACCTAACTGACACAATTGAGAATTATTATTTTTATTATAATCCTGATTTTAAAAAAACAACAATAAACACATTGAAAATCCATTTTAAAATATATATATAAGTTTATAAGATTAATTAATATTTGTTCTTATTGTTCGTTATTAGTTGCTCCATTGAACTATATGTTTTACTTTTTAATTCAAAGATAGCGACCATAACAAAAAAATTGTAGAAAATGTACTCAACATTTTATTTATATTCATTTTGCCTGACAAGTCTTTCAATAACAACTTCTTAATAAAGTGCATAGAGAGTATGTGTGCATGAATTTAACTTGCCATTTGGCGGGACTGCACTAAATTATTTAATAATTATTATATTAGGTATCAACAGCATTTCATATTAGTTTTCATACCGCTAAGGTTTCGTATGCAAATGTTTAACATGAAAAACAAATTAACAAAATTTAAAATCAAATGTTTTTTTGTTTTTTTTTCAGAAAACGTTTATATCTTTAATTTTATTCAAAATTGGTTTAAAACCATTAAATTGGTAAAGTCATCAGGTGAGAAAGGGATAAAATTGTTTTCCCTAAACTGTTATTAGTAATATCAAACACCACTAGTCAAATTACAATCAAACATCTGCAATTAGAGATTCTTATTTTTTTGTAGAATGTATTTTTTCTCATCCAATTTATTAATTATGTAGTTAACATATCTCTTGAGTGATTCATTTCGATTGGTTGACTCAACTTTCCTGCTTATGTTTCATATTTTCATTTTCATAGGAAATATATCCAAATTTTCCTTGATATGTGATAGCCAGAGGGCTTTGATAATTGCAGTTATAAAACAACTGAATAGTTCCCCTGAATATTGATTAATCAAAAGCAACAATAGGATTCGAAGAAAACTTAATCAGGGTTATCTAAAGTTAATATCACCTGGCAGGTAGTAATTATACCTTATATTGACTAAATAAAAATTATGAGAAAAAAAAATATTACTAGTAATAAAAAAAAATTCAGCTTCAGCAATTAAAATCATCTTGATTTACTGTACGATTTAAAAATATTTATGCTTTTTACTATCAATTATGTCATATTTATTTAAGTAGAAATATTAAGCGTAAAGTTTAGAAAAGTATTCTTTCCCTCCAAAAAAAATATTAGAAATATAAGTTTTTATGAGATACAAATGGGGCTTGTCTCAAAAATGAATTTCTATATTAAAATGCTAAGTTGAAATTAAGCCTCTAAACAAACTTCTCTTTAATTTTTATCAACAAAATTTAAAAACAAAGCCATTCCAAGTGTTTTAAAACAATGAAGTTAACAGATAAATTTATATATATATATTGCTTTCAGAAAGTAAATAAAATAAATTTAATGTCAAAAACAATCATTACATCTATTTACTATAATAATATATTTACACTAGTTATGAGTTATCTCTTATTACTGTTCAAATAATAAACAAGCAGATTAGAGAAATGCTGACTGATTCTAATCAGTCGATTCCTTATGGCCATATTGCAACCTTCATGAAAGATTCAATACTATTTATCATTAGCAGCTATCCACTCCCAAACTTAAGTATGCCGATTGTATTCTGCAAATAATGAGAACTTGTACTAAATGTCAGAGCAAATGGTGAACACTGTTCTGAACATAACTTGGTAATCTTAACTCTCAAATGGGCTTCAGTTTTATAGCCAGCTCCCTACCATTCCAATAATATTCATATTTACTGACCTAATTATAGACTATTTGTTTACATAATATTATTGTTTCATTGGTCAACTATATTCTGAATAGTTTGAACAAATCCATTATTGAAGTTAAACTTGAGTCCACATCAGATAGTTATCACTGCATTACAAAGATGTCTAGAAATCTTTATTAAAAATCATAATACATATTAAAATTAACATTATCAGCCTTTATTATTATTATCCCATCCAATTTCTTGTTAGGTTTTTAATCACAGTATAATAAGAAACAAATTACTGTAAATAACCAAAGGTTAATAAAGTAAATGATATATGGATTTAGTGCATTGGTAGAATGATGGATTCTAAATCAAAAGGTCCCTGAATCGAAGTTCATCACATTATATTTGTTTCTTGAACATCACATGATTACCTGAGCAGTTAATGAATGGTTTTATTTTAAAGTAAACCAATAGATAGGGATTTTATTCACGAACCTTCCTGCATCCATTTATTATGAAGGCTTGCACTTGGTGGCTTTATTGTATGGAGAGATTTGGTACTCTTATTAAACCACCTTTAGTCAAAAATTACTAACTGCTGATTTTAGTTTATATATTTTACTGAAGACTTTATGATTGACAGAAAATAAAAGATTAATTATATATATTTATTATTATGTTTTATGTGATTTGGTGCAGTGATCAAGTGCCAGATTCTAGAGTATAAGTTCCTTGAATCGATTCCAATTCTAGCACTTCCAGTGGTCAAATTTCTTATATACTCAAATTTCTTATGAACTACTGAGTAATAAAGCCATTCAATTATTTATTTATCTATTGTTATCCAATTCCCAGGATACATGAGATTCATTTTCATCATGGAAACATAAAAAAGAATTTTTAAATACATAACACATAAGCACTGAGAATTGTTGAAAGAAAAAAAAATTGAATAGATAACAAATTAAAATAATATTTAATTTTAAAAAAGAAAATTGTATAACATTAAAGTGAAAGAAAAATAACAAAGTTATACAAAAATTCTATCATGCTCATGGTTTTACCTATTGCACAAATAGATATTCTCAAATAAAATAAATAAACATAACACATTATATATAACAGATTAATCTTTCCCATAATTCATTTCAAATATTAACTACCCTTAAAGAAAATGTTTCTTTAGAATTCTTTTTTTTTCACAAAAAATAACCTCTGCATTATCAAATAATATATTATGACCTATATTAAGTTCATAAATATTCAAAGCTGAATTATTATACTTACTTTTAACTCTACTTTAATAAACTTAACTCCTTCATTAAGATTTAATTTACTCTGATCTACATAATCTTTATGATAACTGCAAGAAATCTTATAAACAGTACTTAGAATATTAATATCATCTATATTCTTTATTAACTTTTTCCAATGCTTTTTTACAATTCACTATTGACAGTTTTGATTGCCCCAGCAATCTTCAGAACTTCTGGTAAGTAGAAGTTCTGAAGAAGATTTCTGGGGCAATCAAAACTGTCAATAGTGAATAGAAGTTCTGAAGAAGATTGCTAGGGCAATCAAAACTATCAATAGTGAGTTGCAAAAAAGAATTGTAAAAAGTAATAAAGAATATAGATAATATTCATATTAATATTCTAAGGATTAGGCAATACAATAAGAATGATAAAGTTATAATACTTAGAACATATTTACCATCAATAGCCTGTTTTGAATTATTTAATAAAGAATTAAAAGCAAGATTTTTTTGCTAATCAATTTTCATATCTTCCAATAAATCAATATTATTATTAATCAATCTATAAACTGAAGACTTAAAAGGTAAGGAAATAAAGTTTTTTTTTGTTTTTTTTTAATAATACCAAAAACTTTTAAAAACATTAAACTATTTTTAATCGTTAATATTGTAAAATTGTTTTTATTAAGATTTTAAAGCACAATGCATTCTTATTAAGTTCTCTATTAGAATGAATATAAAGTAAATACTGTTCACCATAACACAATTTCTTATAGCATTTCAATTTTAGAATATATTAATAAACCTTTGCCCTATTAAAACACATAATTTTGATATAACATGTTATGAACCATCTTTTCATTTTCTTAGTAAATTATAAATTCTTTTTTTTTTTTAATGATTTTTATATATTTCATTTTAACTTTTTATCTCTAATTATATTTAATTTATACTCTTGCATATTATATTTGATGAATATTCATTATACAGAAATATTATGAAATGTGTTGATTATGAATCCATATGTATTTAAATTCTGTATTAATTTGGAAGCTCCAAGAAATTTTTTTTTTTTCCAGATCTTGTGATAAAGCCATCTGGATATGATCTTCTTATGCACAATTGGAATCTCATTAACAGATTTAGGACAACCATAGTTGTTAAATTTGTCTGCTTTATAAATGAAATTTCACAGTCACTGATTATGTAGATGTGGAAAAATACAAACCATGAACTATATCGTTAATGATTACCAAATCTATGGCTGCGGTGTTAGAACTAAAGAACTTAATAAAGTAAACTAGAGAATTTATCTTGTAGTTGGAATATCTGCCAATACCTTTATAATATATACAAACCATGAACCATATCATTAATGATTGTTAAAAGTATGGTTACAGTGGTAAAATTGAAGGATATAATAAAGACACTAGTGAATTTATCTTACGATTGGAATATCTGCTGATACCTTTACGATATTTTGTTGGTAGTTAAGCTGTGTAAAAAAAAAACTCTTAAGATAAATAAATAAAGTTGTTTTTATTAATTATTAATAGACAGCTTGTGCCTCAATAATAATTAATTATTTGCACCCAATTAATTATGATTTTATTTATTTTTTGCCACACATGTAAAGATTACAAATATTCATAAATCTATTCTGTATATACTACATATTCAGTGAATTACTTAAAATATTTGTCTTGTATTTTGAAGTTAAAAAAATCACAATCAATGTTTCTAGAAATATAAATTATGCATTTGAGTGATTACAAGTAAAGTTATTATGCTGTTTGATGGGATAGAAGAGAATATATTTTATAAAATTTAAACTCTATATCTAAGATTAAAAAGTTATATAATAATTTCTAAAATAATAAAGATATCACTTATGTATTTATTAAAAGATTATTGTTGTAAATATGTGCTGGTTAAAAGTGTACCATTTGTAATACAAGTTTGATTAATTTCCACAAACAAATATATAGCATTTATGATTAATGGAGAAGTAGCTAACAAAATGAAGGATTGTGGTAGGATTGAGGTGTAATTAGAGCCAGTAATATATTTTACCAATGTCTGTGAATGTTACATTTTAGAGATTAGTCAGTTTTTAGAAGTATATCTCAGCTTATTAATAATAATATTTCAATTCTTACTACTGATTTCATATTTCATTTATTACTAAATGCTAAGTGTTTACTGTTGTTATTAGTCAGCTGAAATCAAAACTTCTTTATTGCGGATTCCCAAAGTATTCAAGTTTTTTAACCAAATAAAAAATTATTGACTAACTGTTGATCTTTAGATAACTTCTGAATATTTCATGATAGTAAAATTAATTATTACTTTCAATTAATAAAAAATAGTATGTAGACTAAAAATAATTTCAAATTAACATTTTGAACTTCAATCACTCTACTTTGAACACGTTTTTAGCAAAAACTTTTATTTTACATATATGTGCACACAATCTTATATTTCAACTACCCTGCAGTCTTCTTCAGAGCCACTGTTATTTTAATGCAGGACAGTCAAAACATAAGATTGTGGTTACATATATGTATAAAAAAGGTTTTGCTAAAAAGTGTTCAAAGTAGAGTGAATGAATTGCATTTATATAAGATATTACAGCAAAATAAACAAAGTGGTGAATTTGGTAATATTTTGAACTTCAGTTAAAATGTATGCATTTGGCCAATATGTTTTGGCTTATTAATATTAACTCTGTAGGAGATTACTAATAATCAGTAAGAAAATACTACAATACATGGTTTAATGTAGTGGCAGACTCTGAAATGTAAGGTCCTTGGATCGATTCCAGTTCAGGTACTTCTGGCACATGGTTTAATGTAGTGGCAGACTCTGAAATGTAAGGTCCTTGGATCGATTCCAGTTCAGGTACTTCTGGCACTCTAACTTATGAACTCACAAGCAGTAAATCTGTTTAATTTTTTATTTTATGTATCAATAAAGAAAATATTTAAAAAATTCTATTAAATTTCTGTTTCATGTTGACTACATAAATATCAATGTCCTTTTTTTTTCACCTCATATTTAATGACCCGCCTATATAATACATTAATTTACTACAATTCCATCAGGGAATCTTAATATCAATATTTTTTTCCCCCAAAAAAAAATTATAACTACTATCATATACCTTTCAAATGATAAATAGATTATCCAAAGTGGAATGAATATAGCAAAACGGATATGGATAGGGGGAGGGGGTGAACTTGGATGGATCAATAATAGTTGAAAAATATGATCATCCAAAATTCATTTTAGAGACTATTTTCATTTTAAAATTCAAAATCAAAATCTTTTTAATTTAAACACACTTTTTTAAGAAATGACATTAGAATGGTTTAGTTCATAGTGGAGTAGCAGATTCTGGGTTTAAGATCCAGGATTGAACCGAAATCTATCATTTCCGGTGTTGTGAGTTTTTATGAATTCTCGAGAAATGAAGCTATTTGATTTCTTTTTTTATATTTTAATAAATAATAATAATAATAAAAAAACTGAAATGTGATCTTAAAGTTTTTCATATATGCATTTAACTTCGACGCCATCTTTTCTAAAAATATGAAAACTATTTCCCTATATGTTTAGAAAACTATTTCCCCATATCTTTTCATAATTTATCATTTTATAAATCCTTCAAAGATCATAAGGGGGAGGGGGATTTTCTACAATAAAATTAACTTTTCCAGCACTTAACAGATACAGAGTTCATAGCATCAATGAGACATATATTATATATGATTACGTGCTGAGCTCAGCCTATCAGTTTTAATGCCTGAGGAAAGTCTTTAAAATTATTGAAAAAGGCTTATTACGAACAAAGCAATGAATGTAATAGGAAAATATTTACTTAAAAATATATATATTTTTTCAGTGTAATGTCACATTTTAATTCGGCACCTGAGGCAAGTGCCGGCCGTCTCATCTACAGCACCAGTTCTGCTTATGTCAGTGACAAATTATAAGGAAATGTAAGGCAAACATGTTTATATGTAACGATACAATTTTATTATATAGAAATGTGTGACAAGCTAACAAAAAAAAACTTTTGTTAAATTGTGTCAGAGACCACACCGAATAATCGATGCTTTCAAAGACCACACAATATGTGCACGTAAACCCACGTTAGTTCAAACTCTGCTGATTCTTTAGCGCAAAAATTTCAATCAGTGATTTTTTTCCTATTCTTTACACTCAATTTCTCAACAAAAGTTTGCTCTATACCTCGTGTACGCACCTCTTCTTATTAAAACCTAGTCAGATAATACGTTGTAGTGGTGGGAAGTCTATTTTACAGCGATAAAGTTTTATTAAATAATAATGATGATAATTTACGCAGAAATAATTTAATGTTTGCAGCGAAACATTTTGCTCTAAAACAATTCCAATTTAAAACTGACCCAACTTTCTGCGCTTGAACGAGCGCGTGGGGGGTCAATGGTAAACAGTCAACTACACAATATTAAAATCATCTAGTCAATCTTGACAGGTAAAAAAAAAAAAGAAGAAGCTTTTTAAGTATTTGAAAATATTTCTCATGGTTCCAGCCTGTTTGGACTTGACTGAAAGAGAGGGGGCGGGGTTTGTTTACTTTTATCCTGCATATTATATTTTGTTGTTTAGAGGAGTGGAAGCCGTGGAAAAAGAAACGAGCATATTTTCAAGTTCAGTCACTATTATCCACCCAAAGAGATAAACAGAGTGGATTCTAAGGCCCCAGGCTTGAAATGAAATTCATTGAAAAAGAGAGATAAAGCACTTGAATTACCTGATTAAATGAATGGGCTGGAATTAAATACAGTACAAACACATTGTGGGGGGGGGGGGATAAAGAGATAAATTGCAATATTGTATTTTATTTGACTAACAAAAATCTATTTAAATGCCTAAATTTTGAAAGATACAAGTGTTTTCCATTACTAAAAAAATTTAATGCTATAGAAAATATGAAGTGAGCAAAAATTAATACTAGTAATCTAGGACAAAAGTTTATCAACATAACACACAAAAATAAATATAAGCAACTTCCTTTAAAAGCTCGCAGTAATAATAAAAACAACTTAATGAATGCAACTGATTGTAGAAAGCAAAGGTGAAGTTTTTTAAACAAGGCAATAGCTTGAGAAAAAATCGCAGCAAGAAATAAATGCTATTATATAAAAATTCAATTCACGCTTCTTACTATTATTTCTTGGCGGGTTCAAATCCCATTGTGAAATGTTTTATATAGAGACTATTAGATAATTAAAGTATTAAGCACAAATAAGTACGATTTAACGTAAAATGTTAAATAGCATATACTGGACATGTTTATGGTAATATTTAAAAAATAGCATATACTGGACATGTTTATGGTAATATTTAAATATACTGATGGAAGATAAGTAAAAAGCAGGTTCATAGACTTTGATGGAAGCTTGATCATGTTAGTAGTTTAAGTCTGTAATCATCCAGTTGTATATTCTTGGAAACTATAATACATTGATTTTGCTTACTCTTTTATGGATGTGAATTTAATAAAGTCTTTCACTGACAAAATTCAATCTACATGGATAAGGTCCTATACATGAGGGGTCAGACTGACTTGGTCAACATGAGCATGGTATTTGGTCTTTCCATCATCAGATTTTCAATAGAATGGACGGCTGAAGAGTTGGAGTAGATTGAAGCCTTTCGATTAAAGTATGAAGATTTGCTATCTTAATATAAACTGGGCACTGATTATATATATATATATGTGTGGGAGATGATAATCTAGACCAATTGATGAGTGCTGGTTTAGCATGAAATATGTATTGGTGATTATTTATCCTTTCTACATGTGTGTGGTCATGTATATCAGTAATATGAGATAGTGTGGATAGTTGAAGGGTGCTTGGAAAGTCTATGTTCAAATCCCCTATATTTATAATGGTATTATGTAACTTTATTTAATTTACTAGCACAATATTCATATGTACTTTTTAATTAGAAGGGAATAATACCCTATATACATGCACTGCTATATTGTTTAATACCTCAAGTATTGTTGGGAATGAAGGATACTCTCAAACCAAAGCATATCGGAAAATTTCACAATTGATGAATGTAATAAAAGTTTATGGATATAAAATGATTAATGAAAAACCTTCACATTCTCATTCCAAGATGCTTTAGATTGGCCTATATAAGTGAATATAGGTGCAAAGATAAGATGGCTGCTCTTATCTTTCAAAGTCTCTATTTTGTGCTTTGGTTTGAGAGTATCCTTTGTACTTAATAAAACACTGTTGAGGTATTAAAATAATATAACAGCGCATGTGCATAGGATGTAATTCCCTTCTGATTAAAAATAATGGTATTATCTAACAACTAAAAATTATGTTTTATAAGTTTTTTGGATAGATAAATAATGAAGACTGCTGCTTTATTCTTGGCCATTTCTCTTTTTCGAGTGCCTTTAATCATATGATTAATTTATATGTGGTGAAAAATATAAGTGTATTAATTAAAATATGTTATCTTTTTTAGTTTGGCTGAATATCAGCTATTTGCAGTTTGGTACAAAAGGCATTTTGGCCATTTCTCTTTTTCAAATATCTAGTCATACGATTTAATTTATTTATATATGGTGAAAGATATAAGAACATTAGCTGAAGTATGTTTATTTTTTTGGTTTGGCAGAATATCAGTTATTTGTAGAAACACCATTTACAAAATCATGTATATTTTTTATTTGACAATAAATCGTCTTTTTCTCTCTTTGTCTATCATTCTCTATCTCCATCTATCTACCCATCTATCTATGTGTGTGATAAAATTTCAAGTGCCATCTTAATCTATACATTTTTCTATTTCTTTATATATTTTGCCGTAAAAATTCTAAACATAATCTTTTATATATATATCATCAATTGGGTTACAATTCAATAAAATCATGCATACTACTTGAATAAATTGAATAGTTTGATAAATATTATGGATATTACATACAATCCAAAAATGATTTATCAAGAGCAAATATTATAATAATAATAATTTTTGATTGTATTTATTTTTAAACTAACTGCAAACTCTTTGTAGCAAATTCCAGATATAATCTCTTATCATTTCTATCTATAGTAATATTTATCTAGCTAATAAAAATGAAGATAACTTCATCATTGAAATATATTAAGTTAAAGTGGGCCTGATCAATCCATGGCATGCAAGCTGCAAGTGGTCTAGCATGTTAAATTTTGTTGCCATTGGATGTTGACGTATCAAAAGAAATTTTTCCATGCTTATTGTGGATGGTTGTTTTTTAATTAATTATTAATTTATTTATTTATTTTAAGCATTAAATAGTACATTTTGAAATATAACTGTATGATTATATTGCATTCTAGATCTTTGATCATGACTTTCCGATGACCAAGATATGCGCACATTAACCCTTCAGCGCTTATGACCATATCAGTTGAAAATTGTTTCATCAACAGTTGTGAACAAATATATCATAAAAAATTGCTTAATGCATAGTATAACAACTCACATATAAAATTATGCTATGTGTATTAACCAGTTAACAATTTCACATTTTCTTTTGTTCCACCTGATGAGTTTTTCAAAATGTTCATCATCACTACTGAATACAATTTTTATTTTATACTAAAACTCTATACATTATGATTTGATTTTTTTAAATTTAATTTTATAAATGAATAATATTCTAAAATTACATTTGACGTTTTTAAATATTTAAAAACTGACTTGTAAATCAAACAATATACCATATACAACATCAACTAAGTTAGTGAAAATACTCTTTTCAGAAAATGAACAAAATGCTTTTCAAGTTTCTTTTAATGTGAATCAATGAAAGCTGATTTATGATATATCTATTGAGTTCTGCTTTAAATTCAGATTTTCTTTATCAATTTTACAGATATTGCTGTGATGGATGCTGTCATTTTCATTCATTATATTATAGTCAAGTTTATTGACTTTTATTTCTAAAAATAAAATATAAATGAATAAATTAAAAGTTTGCATGTGTATTTCTTTTTGTTTTCAATAATAATCAACCAATCAGTGTGTAAAAATAATCGAAAATATTTTATAAACAGGCAAAAAATCATATTTCATTTACACCAAAATGTTTGTGTGAAAAACTTGATTAATAGGAAATAAATGCCCATAAGGCATTTTCTTCTGTGTCAAACAATGCAGTATCCCTTTTTCCATAACATACTGAACTCTTAAAAAAAAAATTTCAAATAAAATGCCAATAAAAGTACTATGGGAAAATTTTAAAAAAAACCCTGCAGATCATTATTATTTACAATAATGATAATACATTTTACAAACATGGAATGACACTCTTTAGAAATAAACAAGAAATATTTTGTAATGACCAGGAAAGCAGGTAGATTAAATATAATAATGAGTGAATGTGATATTTGCATTGTTTATTTTGAAAAATAATTGTAAAATTTATCTGAATAAGGTAAAGTAAATAAATTTTTATTTGAGAGGTTCAAAATAAAATTAAATTAGGTTAACAAAACATAAACATCTGATTCATGAACAAAGCTTTCAAAGATAAGTTTGCCCAAACTCATTATTAATTTTAATGAATTTAATTTATACTTCTATTTATCAATAAAATTTAATTATTTCAATTTGTATTCATCAGTATGTGGAAATTAATTATTTGTATCCATCGGTATGTATGAAATATTCATAAATTAATTATTTAAATCTTTCTGAATGAATTCTTTAAAAAAAAAAATAGACAATAAAGTGATTGGAAAAAAGATTACTTCTTCACATATCAGACTCTAAATTAATGTATTTAATTTGCAGAAATAGGGTGGACATATTCAAGGACAGCAACATTAAGACATTATTCAGCAGTATGTGCTGAATACATATATTTCAGTAAAAAGGTCAGAAAATTTCAACTAACAACATTTCAATCACAATGAAAGGATCAGCAAACAGTGTTCAGAGCAACATTACAACAATCATTTAATATTGTGAAAACTAATTATTCAATTGACTTCTTGTTTGCAAAAAAAATCAAGCCATTATTCAGATTGTGAACTAGTGAAACATTTAGTGAAGCATTGTTTAGACGCAATTGTAAATGATGTTTTGCCAGAAAAAGAAAAATCAGTTTATCACACCTAGCAATATGTTGTAATACTAATGATGTGCAACTAAAATGCATCTATGTTCAAAAATCAAACATATAATTCCAAAGTTTATGTGCTGGCATTCGACAAGCCAGATATTCTAGCATAGCTCAATTTGTGCTATTTGTTCATGGTGTAAATGATTGTTTTCAAGTGATTGAAGAAATGTTAAATCTTTTAAATTTGAAAGATACAACTGAAGATAAAGATATTTTCCAATCAATTGAAATTGATCTTACCAAAATTAACTTGCATTTCAAAGCAATTTCAGACATAACAACAAATAGAGTACCAGTTATGATCAATAAAATTAAAAGAACTGTAACATTACTCAAGAATAAACTGGTATTGAAAGTCATTAAAAACTGATGTTTTTTATCATTCAGCAAAATATATGTGCATAACTATTATCTATGAATCAAGTTATGAATATTGTTATAAAAACAGTCAATTATTATTCTATTACATATGCTTCGGCATCAGCAAATTAAGATATTCTTTAAATGAATTAAATTCAGAATATGGTAATATATTTTAACAATGTTAGATGGACAAGTTGAGGAAAATGTCTGAAAAGATTTTTTGATTTGCGTGAAGTTGATATATTCATGACCAAAAGAGAAAAAACGGTTTCTGAATTAAAAAAATGATTATTGGTTGTCAGATATGTTTTTTTAGTAGATCTAACTGTAAAACAAACTCAAAACATTAACATCACATGATCATCATTCTTTATGCTTACACAAGCTGATTACACTAGTTGCATTGCTCTCAGATCCTAGGCTTCTCACTAATGAAAGTCGCAAACTAGAAACTAATCTGGGAATATTAGATGAATAGGCACTAGATAGGAATTTTATGTACAAATCTTTCTTCATCCATCGATTACTATGGCTTGCACTGAGTGGTGCTACTGTGCCTCTGTGTAAAACAAAATCAACTCTTAAAGAGTTGCAAAGAAGAGATAATCTAATGACTGATGCTTGCAATTGCATAATTATATTTCATAAAAAATTATTCCTGTTTGGAAGTCAGCTTAGAAATAATAATGCTACACACTTCCAATTGTTTAATAACTTTAATAAAGATAAGAATTTCTCAAAATATGATAATGAAATAAAAAGATTACCTGGTTTGGTAATAGCTTTTCAGGTTTAAAAAAAATATGACAAAATATTTACAATATTTTCTGTCCCATTGGATGTTAATGACAATGTTCCCACAGATTTTCACAAATGCAATTAATAAACTTATAGTGCAATACTGAATTAAACCCCATTTTTGGAATGATGTCCAAAAATAAATTTTTATAACACGTTACATCTGAAAAATATCCCAAATTAAGAAATTTTGCACAAAGAATTATAAGTGCTTTTCGATCCACTTATATTTGTGAACATTTTTTTCAAAAAAGAAACACGTTACATCTGAAAAATATCCCAAATTAAGAAATTTTGCGCAAAGAATTATAAGTGCTTTTCGATCCACTTATATTTGTGAACATTTTTTTCAAAAAAGAAATATGTTTCATTAATCGATGAAAATTTACAAAATCAGTTAAGATGTGCAATGACAAACATAGAAATAGATTTTTAAAAATTGAGACAAAAGAGAAACAAATATCACATTAGTGTTTTCCTGAAGGTTTGTGATGATGGTATTCTAGTTGTATTTTTATATTGGATTATTTCCCATCATCTAATATATGTATTAAATGTCTTTAGAAAAATTTAACTTTATAATGTATGGAAACCACTAATCAACTTTGATCTTAGGAAAAAGTGAAGAAATCAGGAAAAACCTCATAGATAAGTATATAAAATTTCTACTGACTGTTGCCTTTGGCAGGATGGCTCAGTTGGTTAGAGCATTACCTTAAAATTCAATAATAAAGAATCTAAGGACCCAGGTTCGAATCCCATGCTAGTACATTCACTGGTCAGGCCAGCAACACCTGAAGAAGAGGAAACATTGTGCATATACTAACCTGTTTGATGTGCTATTACTAACAGTTTAATGCATTTGGTATATTTAAATAAAAGTTAATTTTTTCTAAAGACATTCAATATGCATATTAGATAATGGAATTAGTCCAATATAAAAATACAAACATCTTATTAATTTAGTTTTTTTTTGTTTGTTTATGTGTATTAATAATGAATAAATAATAGCTCTATGTGGCACTATATAATTTGCTTTATTATATCATTTGTAACCCTGAGTAGCCACTCATCTGCATGTGAGCTCTATATACATTGCTGTATTATATTCTTCGTAACCCTGAGTATTCACTCATCTGCGCATGAGTAAACTATACCCAATTTATTTTGCTTTATAACTTATTGTTACATTAAATGTGTGAAACTGAAATTTGTCTCAGTCTCCATTCTTGCTCATTACCTTATGAATCACTAGTTAAGTTATATAATATGTAATGGGGGAGGGATGTCTCATGTTTTACTGATTTGCTATTGCTGGAATGTGAATAAAGTAACTCAGGCATGTCATTCGCAATGGGTTGACTTGGAAGCATGAGTGAGAGAGTTGAGATATGATCAGATGTAGGATATTACTATCCCGACTTGGTCAGCCTTTGGTTCTCTGGCTCGGACTTTCAGTCTGTTGAGCAAATGTACAAACCTGACAGTTACAAAACATAATCAGTGCTCAGTTTATATTAAGATAGGAAATTTTCAAACTTTAATGGACAGGCTTCAATCTACTCCATCCTCCAACTCTTCAGCCATCCATCATTGAAAATCTGATGATAGATCATCCAAATCCCTTGTTGATGTGAATATTATTGTTATGCCCATGTTGACCTTAAGGCACTTGACTTCTCATGTATACTAACCTTACCCACTTAAATACACAGAAGAGGATGGGCAGAATACAGGCTGAATCTAATCTTGAAATGCAAGCATAATTCATGTACTTGGATTTTATATGCAATATAGCAGATTTGAACACACACTTTCAAACTCTCTTTGGTTATTCATTCTATCTCATACAACTGATACACATGACCACACACTTGTAAAAAAGATATACCTCCAATATATGTATTTCGAGCTAAACCAGCACTCATCAGCTGCCCAGATTATCATCTCCCACACATATAATCAGTGCTTGGTTTATATCAAGATAGCAAATCTTCAAACTTTAATAAACAGCCTTTACTCTACTCCAACTCTACAGCCATTCACACCATTGAAAAATCTGATAATGGAACACCCAAATCTCTTGTTGATGCCAATATTACTGCCATACCCATGTTGACCTTAAGTCACTCTGACCCCTTATGTATAGGACCTTGTCCATTTAAAGAGACAGACAGAAGAGGGGTGGCAGGATACAGGCTAAATCTGTAATATTTTTGAAACACAAGCATAATTCATATACTTGGAGTTTAAATGTAATATAGAGGATTTGAACAGACTACTGTCCACTGATTATATATATATATATATAAGTGGGAACTAATAATCTGATTATATATATATGAGTGGGAACTAATAATCGGGACTAACTGATGAGTGCTGATTCAGCACAAATATGTATATTGGAGATCATTTATCTTTTTCACATGTGTGTGGACATGTGTATCAGTTGTATTTGATAGAGTAAATTGCTGAAGTTTGTGTTCAAATCCCTATTGTAATAGGATGGGGATCTGGGGTGTGTGGTCATCTCTTGGGTGATGGTGGGCTGATGGAAAAATAAACATCAACCCCAATTAATTAAAATATGAAATGTAAGTTAATGATGTTATTGATTTTTAACATCCAAAAATATCTAAGAAATGTTATAAAAGAAAAGAGCATGATAACTGAAGATCTCAGAGAGATCAGCACAATTACACCTCAGAGCAACCATTGAGAGATCATCCACTTAACTCCTTAGAGTAACTATGATTCACTATATATCCACCAGCATTATCAAATACAAAAGTATAAGTAATACTCAAGAAAAATAACCATCCATCATGAATGATTAGCAATAAAAGTCAATACAATAAATCAACAGTCCATCTTGTGGCTGGATTTGAAGAATACAAAATATAAATCAATAGTAAATCTGGTGACTGGAATGGAAATAGGTCTTCTGTACACCAGACCAACTATTTAGCTTTTGCCAGCTTGGGCAATTATTTAAAATAATTTGGATGCACAAACTAAGTGCTAATCCATCAGAATACATAATAACAAAAATCTAAACAATATTGGGACATTAAAACATGTTGATCATTATCAGTGCTCTCACCATTTAGTGCCATTAATGCACTGGCCATCTATAACATTTCTTAGACTAAACTAAAATATATTGCAGGGGCATTGAAGAATATAATCCTTATGCCAAAACCAACACAATATCAAATTGGAATTCCCCTTAAGCACTAAATAAACATCCCCATTTATATATTCAGCCCATGCTTGAATGTATCTCAGAAAACATAAACTATTACTGTTATTGTGATGACCAAGAGATGATGTAATACAATTTTGAACAATTGAATACAAGTTTATTAACAATAAAAAATGATATTAATGTCTCTAGAATATGGTTTTACAATTAGAAGCCTTCAGATTTTGATTAACATACAATAATAAAAAAATTATCTCATTGTGATTTACATATATGTGATTTACAATATTCAAGTTATTACATTATGATTTACATTATTAATATACAAAATTTAATCTACTATATGGTGGTTTACATATAAGTTCCACTAGGTTTACCTAAAATCCATTCAGCACACAGGCATGTGGCTTGATATAAATGAATATGTTTGAGTTGATATTTAATAAAATAAATGATTAAAATTTGTGTCTATTTGACAACTATTGGTATTTGCAATTGACATATATAAGCACACATACATGTGTGTGCATGTAATTTCTGAACATATTTAACTTGCCATAAATCTTTCTAGTTGTCACTTTCAAATTGTCAAAATAATAAATGACATTAATTTTTATAGTACATAATAACATATTTAAAATGCATGTGGGTGCATATTGAATTGTAGGCACACACTAACATTTACCTATTTTAATTTGTTACAATATTTTTCTCATTAATTCAATATTGAAAATATTTATATATAAAATACATACATATACACATGTACTCAAAAGTATAGATGATATGAATCAAGTTCTATCATAATAGTTTACTTTTTTTCTAAAAAATATGCCCGTTTATAAGTTCCTTTTTTTTTCTTTAAAAAAATATATATCATCAACTTTTTTGTTGTTTTAAAAATATAAGTCAATCTTGACTGGATTATTGTTGATTGAATAATTAGCAATGTCTTTAAATTTAAAAATATAGATTTTAAATATTTTCATGTATTCTCTTTAAAAAACAAATATAATAGGTCTATCAATTAAATCTTCATTTTTAGACATTTAACTTAACCTACTCATTATTATGACTGCATAATGCAGGTAGGCATTTTCAAAATGTAAACATCCATTTTCAATGTAATATTAATGAAAATCTATGCAGTCTATTGTAGCAGTTGATCTTAGCCCAAGATCGAGCTCCACTGTTCTACCACTTAACCCACTGTTTTTTTTCATCATATTTATGTAAACTAGTATATTTCCGAGAAGCGTCTATAAAAGTTTATAAATATAAATCTCAAATAAAAATTTTCTTTAATTTTAAACATTGACTTTTATGGATGCGACTCAGATATACACATATATTAACAGAGCTTTTATATATATAAAAGCACAAACAAATCTTTTAAATAATTTTGTATTTTATTCTTAATTATATGTCATTTGTTTTATAAATATTTTCTTCATATAAGTACACAAAATATTCAAGATGGAAGATGGTTGTCCAAGAATAATTAAAGGGGTGGGATTCATGATTTTAAAAAGAATTTTTTAACTAAAGTTAATGAAAGTAAAATTTAAAAACAAAGCTAATTGATTTTAATTAGAGATTAACATTTTTTATCAAATCTATTTCCAATCTGGAAATTGATTTGAAATTATTTTTGGACAGTTATCTAACGATTCCATCTCCACTAACAATAGCTAAAATATTTCTGTTAATTAAAGATAAGAAGTTTTAATTAAAAAAACATTCTTTGAACACCTTAGAGTTTTGTATAAATAGGGCCAAAAATCTATTGTGCGAGAGAGAGAGTTAGGTCAATAGTCCTTAACCGACTTCACGTCTGTGTAATTTTTGAGGGGCTTCAGCTGCCTTCCCCATGGTCTTCACCTCCACTCTACACCTTGCATGATGTAGCTTCTACCGTTCAAGTGTGCCCATGCCATCAAAGAACCACCGAGGCCAAGAGACAAAATTCATCTGTATTCCATAGAATGCTGAGGTAACCAGCCCAAAGTCATTATAATCATATTACCTAACTTATAACTTGTAAACTCTCTTTAAATTAATGTTTTCTATATATTTAAACCTTTTTTCCAACTCGCTAATCGGCGAGCATATTAAACTAATTCTCTTCTTTATATCGATTCTCTATAACATAAATTAATGCTACTATAAAACATTTCATCCAACTCACGCTTATTTTCTTATAATTTAGTGCGGTTATAATTTATTTCAATGCTATTTTTTTCATTTTCATCTAATATATATGTGTTAATGCTAATCAGACCCAGTCCTATGAATTTAAAAGGGGGGGTAATGAGTTCTTATTTATTTATTTCTAACTAGTTCGTAAGACTGAGTTTTTCTTGTAAAATGAATATATGCTTTCTTTTAATATATTTTACCTTAAAATTATATAAAATGTATAAATATTTTTCAATCTGGGGTGGATTTTGGTGTCCATTAGTTTTATCAATTTCTTTATTAATCATCATCGCCAAAAAGACTGGCGAACAAATTCTATTTTGTTGTTCGCACTTTTAAGTGCACGAATTTTAGTTTATATATGTTAAACAAAATAGTGATTCAAGAAGGGGGAGCAATGCACGCTTCATTAATTGTAGTTTTAACTTTAATAAATGACTTTATCTTACATGGGTCATTATTTAAACATATCATTACGTCTTTGTTAAACCATTTAAGGCTTTATGTTAATATTTAAACTAAATGATTTCATATTCTTATAAAAGCGTTGTTAGCACAGGCCACTCTTTATATTATTAAGTTTTATCTAGAGACATGCATCGGAATGCCCGAGTCATCTCATCTTATTTCAGGTCACAAACAGGGCAATGAATGTCCCTAGACCATTATATATATACTCGTGTAACGAGAGCAATGCATGGGATAATTCCGAATAAGTTCGGCCCATTGTATCTCCGTCCGAGGACCTTTTGTCAGCCGATTCCACAAATTGTGGGGTGGCAAGTTGGCTAGACTGTTTTCTTCTGTTAATCTGATAAAGCACCTCAAAATATTGGATCCGCAGATATTCGGCCATTATGCTAACACCGCAATTTCTTATAGTTCGTTTTTCTTTTAGCCTGTTTGAGAAAATAAATCGCAATGATATGTAATAATGAAATGTTTTCTCTTTGTAATATTTTCCGTTGGAATTTAAATCCAACCTCTCATGAAGCTGCCCTCCCCTTTATTGAATAAGCCGTTCCCACAATTATAGTTTCGCTATAGTCTATTCTTAAATGTCGAAAATGTAAAATTAATAAATGTTTTTAAGTATATTTTGATCACAAACTATCCTCATTTTAGTGTTGTAAATAAAGTCCATAAATGAAAATATGTATCCAATGCCAAGGGCATTATATTCAAGTCCTATAATCAGCTAAACTCTTATTATTATATTTTTACATGTATTTCTAAATGTATAAACATCTACCAATCACCCAGATAAATTTATTTTTGTACACTGAATAAAATCCTATTTGAAATATACGTCAGTACTGTAACCGCCGCACTAAATTGATATCTATTGAAATAAAATAATTGTAAAAATATCGTCAAACATTTGTAACAAAAATTAAAGTTTTAAATGTGTGAAGTTGAATACTGTATAAATAAAATCATGAATTTTTGTCAAAATAAATAGTTATGTTTTTAAACTAAATCCAGTTGTTCAAATCTCATTAATCTATTTATTTATATATGTTTTAACTTATATCTTGGGTTCACTCAATCTCTCATCAGCTGAGTTCTCATGCAAAATGATGTAGCACCGGGCCCGGAAATAATTAATTTATGTGGTATCACCGTAGAGTGTTGTCTGTAGTGTTATAGATTTGGGGAATGGGCAAATAGGTTAGAATTCAAGATTGCTCCTGACCTGTGTATCTCGGGCATGATTGGATTTGGGGTACTTTTGCTTAGATTCTAAATCTTGTTGAATGGACATACATTTTCGACTGGTACACTATACATGCGCTTTTTACATCACCTTTTCCATCTTTTTTCAGCTTTCCATAAAGGTAAGTTTTATTTTTCTATGAAAAATTAAAAAAAAATTAATTTTTGTGATCAAGTAAATTGAATTTTTTTGTCTTTCTCTCATTTTTTTTGATAGTTACTGGAAAAGATTTCACCCTGAAAAATACATCAGTAAAAAGTTTTATTTTTTCCGATGTATTTTGAAGACAACGTTATGAAAGGCCTAATGGAAAGGGTTTATTTTTCTATATTTTTTTAATTATAATTTAATTTTTATTTATTTTTTTAATTATTATTTTTGTATATATATTTGATAAAAAATATATGAAAAATTATTATTGATACTAGACCTCTAGCGGCGCAACGGACCAGTCGTTGCTCAAATCATATCACCTTTGAGACAATAAAATATTCACTTTTAATCTGGGATTTCACCTCAAAATGCTTTTAAACAGACTGTAAGTACTAATTTTATTAATTTGCACTTTTACATTTGTTTTTTAAAAAATTTACAATCACATTAAGCTTGATTTAAATCCCACCTTGATTGAGTTGAATAACATCATCTCCTAACGTTCATGGCTGGCCTACAAGGCTCCAAGCCTTCAACAACTAACATGGAAGAGGGGGGTGAATTACTTCAAAAATCTATAGTGGATAGTCAGGGCAAAAAAATATATAGACATTTAAATTTCCCAATAACAAAACAAAACAAATCAGATAATTTATCAAAAGCAAAATGCTGTGTTTCTAAAATAAACACCAGCGCATTGAACGATAAAACGTTAAAACTTGGCAAACAAACACGAAGGGAAAACGACAAGGATAAGTTTCTTCATACCAAAGAGAAAACACTTAAAACAGAAGGAAACCCTTTACAAGACCCTTCTGATGGAGAATTAACTCCTCACCACATAGTTAAATCAACTCTAAATGAAAAACATAAAAAATCTTTAGCCAAACCTAAAATCTGCAGCGGCGAAAATACGCAAAAAGCAATTCAAATTAGAACAACGTGATCAGTTAACGTCAATCATGCGAATGTTATAGAATACAATACCATGAAGAGTTCCATCAAGCAAAATAATCTTTCCATGAACAAGGGAAAAAATTATGAATCCAGTTTCACATCAACGCTTGTGCCTGAAAACAAAACAAAAAACCCAGATCACACTAGTAGTGAAGAGTCTACAGACATCAGCTCTTCCTCTGAAATAAAGCAAAACAATGGATATTTCAAACATCAAGACGATAATCACGATTCCAATAAAACAACAAATGAACAATTTAGGCAATCACAAAGATATATAACTAAACCAGATTATACACAAAAAGATAATATGACAGCCAACACTTATGCAAACATTGTAAAATCCAATAATAATGACAAATCAGTAACAGGAAACATAAAACACAATTCAAATAATCTGCAAGACAATAATGAAGCCACACAACAATTGATTGAGTTGATGGGGGAGTTGGATGAGGCATCAGACACAGGAATGTTTATACATGAACCATCAAACAGTTCTCATGACCAACTCAATAATCATCAGCTTTATACTGAAACAGTTACCAAATTCAATGAAGCCATGCCACAAGGATTACTAAAATCTTTTGCTATCTTCAATGATGAAGCCTCACTCATTCTGTCCACTACAGACCACTTACTAAGATTATTCCCATTTCCAACCAGTAAACTCTTCGACCTGCTAAAAGCCCAAGATCTCTGGAAAGTTATTCAAAGGGTATCATATCACCCCAACCCTCGCTATCTAATCCTCCAATTTACAAACATCATGGCAAAACAAGCTTTTAAAAATAAATATAGGATACTTGATAACAGATACCTAATTACCATCAATCCAAACATAGTCCGTGACACTTCAATAAGTGGCAGGGTAAAAAATTGTGGTCTGGGATTCAACATTTCTGACTTACAAAACCTTCTAATGCCTTATGGGCAAATCACTTCTTTTAAATATCTTAGGGTCCCTGGAATACAAGAAGAAGTTCCACAAAACATAGCACTCTTTCGAATTACATTAAAAAAAGGAATAGTGCCATTAGATATCCCCCCCCCACAATCCGTATTGGAAGAGTGCCTCTTTTCATCTCATTCTGGGGAGTAGAATCGCAATGTTTCGAATGCAGGAAGATGGGACACCTGCTGCGCAACTGCCCCTCCAGACACTGCACCTCTTGCGGTACCTTTGCGGGTCAGTCACATCGGTGTGGTTCAAAAGAAGAGCATATATAAGAACAGCAAAACATGCAACAAACAAAACCCGAAATAGAACATAATCGAGATATAAATTTAGAGCATGAGACTTCTATCAAGCTGAAAACATATAATCATTCGACAAATGATTCTCATCAAAACAACATAAAAGATCAAAACCAATGCCAAGAAACCAACCCACTGGGATGCCACCAAACACGTCAAAACAAGACAAGCAAAACTTACTTCTCTTCAACAGACACTTGTTCTGACTTTGAGCAAGAAGAAATGGATGCTGAAACTAGGCAAGAAGAAACTGCAAGCCTCACAGAGTCTGGGCCTGACCATGTCCCTAAACCCTTCACCACACCGCGCAAAAGGAAAAAGCGCCAGAACAGAAACACACAATCCACCACCTTGGTTCACAACAATAACAATAGTAGAAATATTGATTCAAATGAGACCACCTCAACCTCTGATGACATACAGTGCAATGCCAGTCCCAACCATAAAAAACGGAAAGATGAATCCCTAAAATCAGATAATGACAATACATCAAACTCATATCATACCCAACCTGAAGCTAATACCTCTGGGCAAATAGCCCCCCAAGATTTAACATTATGGATCCCATCAACTGATCCTGAAGTCTGCCTAATGCAAAAAGACAACCAGCTCACTGCAAGTCTTCTAGCTAATGAACAAGAAACCAAGCAACCTACTTCAAAATGTCATTCACAATAACGTCACTCAACATCAGGGGGCTTAACTCCAAAGACAGGGCATTTGCTATCTCACATTGGTTCAAACTCCAAAAACCAGATATACTTTGCTTATCAGAAACCAAGCTCCACCTTCACACAGACCCCATGATAATAAAAACAATTGAGAGCTTTGGTTACTTTATATACTCTTTCTCCATCTCAGCTACCACTGGGGTTGCTCTTATCATCAATAGAAATTCAATTATTGACTTCTTCAAAATCCTCCACATAGATACCAATTGCATTATTGCTACTATACAAATCCAGGGTTTTCTGTTCACTCTTATCAATGTGTATCTGGTTAAAGATGAACAAATAGTACACAAAGTTATACATAATATAAACATAGCAATTAGATCGAACCCTAGCCCAGTTATCTGGCTTGGTGATTTCAACCACACTTTTGACCATTTTGAGAAAAAATATTTAAAGATGGTTACTAGAAACATACACAGTGGGAAGGCACTCTTTCATGAAGGAGCCTTCTCTTTCTATACCAGAAGTACTCACTCGCTCATAGACCTCATATTCTACTCTCCTGAAATGAACTCATTCATAGATACACAGCTCTGGCCTATTGCCTTTTCAGATCATCTCGCTGTTCAAGCTACCATCAAATTGCAACCACAACTTCATACATCAACCAACCTCCCCCGGATGATGAGATTACTCAACAGGCACAATGTGCCCCCCCAATTAATCTCAGACATATACATCACCTTTCAAGAACAGAAGATATGGAATCTACCAGCATTACAAGGATGGAATACATTCATAACCACAATACAAAAGTTTATTAACCAATACAATAGATACCAGAAAGGGCCATTACGATTACTCTCAGAACTTGATCGGATTACATCTGAGCTGAAAAGCATCCAAGTTACAGAACACAACATCCCAGAAATCCTACGCCTAAAACATACATATAAACAAACCAGAATGACTCTTGTGGAATATATTCGTATTAAGCGAGCACGCAATTATCTGGAACAACAAGATTGCTGGACTCCAGGTTATATCAGATGGGCCCTGGGGTCAGGAAAAAGAAATCACACACCCTCCTCTTTGTGCCTTGATGGTATTACTTACTCTGGCATCAGTATGCTTAACAAAATTAGGGATTATTATTCCACCAAACTACAGCCCATTGGAACTGTTACCAGATGACACAAATTTGTGAAAGACTCAAATAACTCTCACAGCATTACTGAAGCTGATATCATCTCCAAAATTAAAAGCCTGCCTGAACACACCCATCCTGGCATGCACGGAATTCCTAGATTTCTTCTGATACACTTGGAAAAATTTACCATACATGTTACAAGGGGAATCATTGATCTCTTAGCCACTGATAGCCTACATCTTCCAGGGATCTATCCTATATCAGTGGTCCCTTTCATAAAAAAGAAAGATCTACCTGTAGACTTAAATAACATTAGGCCAATATCCATGGTTCCTCTCCTAATCAAAATTATCGAAAGCATTATAAAAGATAAAATTCAAGAGAAAATCATATCAAAACTTTCCAGGCATCAATATGCTAAGAGGGGTTCATCGACTGGTGATGCTGTAAGCCGATTTTGACTCCTCATTGATCATATCTGTAGAACAAAACAATCCCGGCTGGTCGCAGTCCAACTAGACTTCGCTGGGGCTTTTGACTCTGTCCGAATAGATGTACTACTTGGTGAACTAGAGGTTCTTCAGGTTCCTTTGGCATACATTCAGATCATAGAGAATCTCCTAGCAAATCGAGATTTTTTTTCTCTAAATGGGAGAATTGCCCCTGGGTTCAAACCCTGCATCTCCATTCCCCAGGGCTCCCCATTAAGTGCTCTCCTCTTCATGATCTATATAAATCCCTTGCTTTTGAGCATTGAGGATGCACTCCCTGGGATCTCCATCCCTCTTCTTAATGAAAACATCTCCCACATCTCCTACATGGATGATGTAGTGGTGTTTCTTAAATCACATGAAGAAATAAACATTCTTGAAAGCCTATTACAGCACTATGCTCAGACACATGGGCTTACAGTTAACAGGAACAAATCGGCAATTTGGAATATCAAAACAGCTAACAGGATAACAGGTTCATTACAAGCTATGCCTCAGTCTTTCTTGGGATTCAGTATGTCACTATCCTCTACAGCATATATAAATCCCTTGCTTTTGAATGAGATCTCCCTGGGATCTCCATCCCTCTTCTTAATGAAAACATCTCCCACATCTCCTACATGGATGATGTAGTGGTGTTTCTTAAATCACATGAAGAAATAAACATTCTTGAAAGCCTATTACAGCACTATGCTCAGACACATGGGCTTACAGTTAACAGGAACAAATTGGCAATTTGGAATATCAAAACAGCTAACAGGATAACAGGTTCATTACAAGCTATGCCTCAGCCTTTCTTGGGATTCAGTATGTCACTATCCTCTACAGCAATGAAGACTACTAAACAAAATAGACATCACCATAACATGCCTTTCAAGAATATATATAATCACATTTGGAAAGGTTTCACTCTTAAACTCCCTCATACTTCCCAAGATTATATATTATCTTGCAGGTTTTAAACCAACAGAAGCTTTCATTAAAAAAGTAGAATCCCACTGTCTGCGACTCTGTAGAGGTGGGCGCAGATCATTTATCAGTCTGCGCACCCTTCAAAAGCCAAGAGACATGAATGGACTGGGACTGCATTCAATAAAGGTATTTGCAATACAGAGAACTTACAATATAATCCATAAACTTTATTCTGATTGCAGGACCTTCCAATGTCCGCTTCCCAAAGAGCAAGTGCTTCCCACTGATAGACTGCCCCCTCAGAGGTTCACTCCCATCTGGCTTCAAACACAGATCTCATACATTTTTACACACATAGTACCTTCTGTGACCATGTTCAATTCAAAAATAACCTATTGGGAAGCCTTCAACCTATCCAACTCAAATACCCAGAAGGCACACACTTACCTCCCCATCGACATAAACAAACTGCGCAAACTAGCCCGTAGATTGAAACTAGCACCTAAACACACAGACTTCCTTCTCAAAATTAACCTTGGTAGCCTCTCCACTGCTATATTTCTTAATAGAAGAGGCTTCCGCATAGATCCCATATGTTGTCTCTGTCTTTCCAGCCCGGAAGATATGGACCATATCCTTCGCCTTTGTCCAGTCTGGCAAGGACTAAGACAAAACTTCCAGAAACACATTGATAATAATGGTCCAGATCTAACATCTCTTCAAGGGGTTTTAAATAGAGGCATTTTCGCTGAAATCAGGCTTGCCACTTACATAAACTTTGCCATCTGGTTGACCAGATGCAAGGTGATTTTTCAAAAATTACCACTTGACGAAATCAATAACTGCTTCCTCAACATAATTAAAAATATCCAAGAAACAGACAAGAGAGAGGCTGATCCATACCTGGCCATATTAACCTGGGAATTCACAACTGGCCTAAACAGCACCTCTCCAACCAACCCCTAAATAATTTATATGAAAATAACTATTATGATTTAATAAAACCCTCCAACCATAACTTGCCAAAACAGGGTTTACTAACAAAGGTATTTCGTTATAGACTAGATGAATAATATTCACCTTGCATCCACAGACTAAGTTCTTCACTAACATTCATTTTATATTCTACTGACTTTTGGATCATTTCTTCTCTGTATATATCACCCTGTAACCTCGTCTAGTTAATCTTGTTATCTTTTTATTTTTATTTTTTTGTAATCACTTATAGGTCAAATAAAATTATCTTGAAAGAGAAAAATTATTATTGATACTAACATAAAAAGATTGTGATTATCTGCATTTTTTGGTATGATATGAGCTAGGCTCCAATATTTTGAATTAGATGATATGAGACAAAACATATTTTGAAAATATGAAATGATTTAGATTTTTCTATATTATCTTTATTTGCATTTTAATAATAATAAAAATATGTAAATGCTAAAAGTAATGATTTTAACAGTAAATAAACTTAGGCCTATTATATATACTATTGCAATATAAATTTCAAAGCTGCATATTTTTTGATTATTTTATTCGTATATATGTTTCATCAAAAATATATGAAAAAAATATTGAAACTAACAAAAAAAATAGCTCATGATTGTTTATGTTTATATCACGAATTATCTGCATTTTTTGAAATGATGTGGGGGATCCAGTATTTGAATTAGATGATATTAGATAAACATATTTTGAAAATATGACCTGATTTAGATTTTTCTATATCTTGTCTGCATTTTAATAATAATAATAAAAATATGCAAATATTAAAAGTAAAGATTTTGACAATACATATATATATATAAACTACTAACTTATGTACCTCAAGCTTAATTCTATAATGAATTTAGTATTTCATTCACTTTTTATTTTATTTTATTACTTTATTTTTATATAGTGACTATTTTAGTTGTACTTTTTAATAAATTACAAACTGTTTTGAAGTTCTTTATTATAATATTCAAATTATACTAATTATTGATCAATATTAACTACTTGTTATAAGAGATGTTATTAGGAATGACATATACATTGCAAACCCCTGTATGGAAATACATTTTGAAAGGCTATTAAGAAAAATGAAAGGTACTAATGTCTTTATTATATGAAGTTTTCAAGTGATGGATTACCTTAGGTAAGCATTATTATATACTAATTTTTTAGAAATTTAATGATGAATCCAACTAACCTACTAACAAAAATATAATTTTAAGTTGTATGCATGATAATTTAGAACTTACGAAATAATATGAAAATAATTATTAGAAATATTAACTTATTTTTTTTATTACTTTGAATATCAATGACTTTTTTTTTCAGCTTAATTACATTTTTTGGTGGTTTATCTTTAAAATAATATATATTATATCATTTTTAGTAATACAAATATATATTATGATAAAATTTGTGGCTTAATAATTTTTTAAATATTCAATATGGCTGCTTCATCAATGTATCATTTAAGAAAAATTGTTCTTTAAAATGTCATTTTTAATATATAACATTACTCATCAGTTATATATATATATATATGTTTATCTGTGCTTCTCTGCATACATAGATGAACAGCAGCATATATATACCAATTTTTCAAGCTTTCTCTTTGGTAAACTTGTTTTTTTGTCCATTAGAAAAGTTTAATCTAGGCTTGTCATCATCAGAAAAAAGTATAATTCAGGTATGATTGACATTCTCCCTTCTGTCTAGGACTTGAAGAGTTTCAAGCCAACAAACTGTCTTCTAGAATACATTTGTACAGCTAATTGATCCATTTTAAGTTGACCCAGTTTTCAAGTGATTCAAAACTCCAGTATATAGAACTAGTAGACTGCTCACTGCTGACTCTACTGGCTTGACTTCAGCTACACCTTCATGGGAGCTGTCTTTATTTTCATAATTCTCCAAACACCATTTCTGCTCACCAACTGCTTCACAAAAATGGTAACAAAAACTGTCTTCAAAAAATTACTATCCAAACTTTACCGTTGGCTAATTTGGCCAACTTCTCATAAAAATAATAACCAGACTGAACTGATATTTTCTATCAGTCTTTTTGTAAAATCATTTGGGGGTGATAAAAACATCTTAATTGAAAATAGTTTTTTTTATCTCTGATTCTAATTCCTTTTGAAAACAAGTTTAAAATTTTTACTTAGATAAGATAAATTTACCAATTAATTAAAAGATTTCAAAAATACATAATAGACATTTTTAAATAATCAAAAACATGCTTGTTTTTAAATTTCAAAATCAGAATTACAAATAATATTTATTAGACCTTTTTAATTTTTTATTTATAACAAAGTTTTATTTTAAATCTAGAATTCTTTAATTCTTTTACTATGCTTATTTTATTCCAGGAAAGTATAAAATATCTACTAAAATTTTTATCTGTTTATTTCTACTTTTCTTTTATTTATATATATGTGTGTGTGCATGCACACACAACTATGTTGCTGTGTGCTATGAAACATAACTGGTTACACTATATTACATTTAAACTCCAAGTAAATGAACTATGCTTGTATTTCAAAAATATTAGATTCAGCCTATTTCTTGACCATCCCTCTTCTGTGTATTTAAATAAACGAGGTCCTCTACATGGAGTCAGAGTGACTTAAAAGTCAATGTGATCATGGCAGTAATATTGGTATCAACAATGGATTTAAGGGTTCCATCATAAGATTTTCAATATGGATGGCTGAAGAGTTGGAGGGTGGAGTAGATTGAAGCCTGTCCATTAAAGTTTGGAAGATTTGAAATCTGGATATAAACCAAGCACTGCTTATATATGTATGTGTGTCAGAGATTATGATCTGGATCAACTGATGTGTGTTGGTTCAGCATGAAATACATATATTGGAGATCATTTATCTTTTTTACATGTGTGTGTATTGGTTGTATGAGATAGAGTGGATAGCTGAAAGAAATTTGAAAGTCTGTGTTCAAGCCCCTACATTACATTTAAATTCCCAAGTATATGAATTATGCCTGTATTTGAAAAATATTATAAATTATATAAAAGTCCTTTGATGGAAAATATATCAAAGATATATTTGATGATACTAATAGTCGGTGCCTTATATACTTTATTTTTCAATACATTTAGTCCTCTTTGCCTTTGTGTCTCCTGTGACTTTTTGGTTGATTTGCAGTCTATTACTCCTTTATGCCAATCTGTATTATGAATTGGCAGCTACTGATTAGGTACACACTACTATTAAGTTCCAAGTAATCTACAGTTGTACTTTGTTATAGAATTGAGCTTATATTTTTGCAGTTGTTTTTGAAATTCATTCTACTCCTAAATGATAGATATACCCAGGTTCAGTTCTGTAGACCAGGGGTGTCCAAAAAGTTGATCGCAATCGAGGTCAATTGGCCAAGAACTGGCTGGCAAAAAACGTCCAATTACAAGTGAAAGAAATTAAGTCAAGATTTTCAAGTTTTTTTGTTATTTTTGTTTTTGTTCTAAATTTTTTGTCAATTCTAGATAGGTAAAGTCCAATAAGTTGTATCATTACTGAAAATATTTTTAATCTTGACTTAATGTGTTTTTGTAACTGAATGCAACGCGTGAACGTAACACACAAATGCAACAGTATGCATGCAGTTATTGACTCAAAAAAACACAGCTATTTAGCTTGAATATTTGGTATGGTCATACGATAGCTTCTTTTCTTTAGTATTGAAACAGTATGATTTTATCTATCTTCCAGTTTCAGACTATTATGTTTCATAGTAGTATAATTTTCTCTAATTCAAATCCATCCAAGTCCATGTATATTTTAAATTAATATTAAAATATTACATAAAAGTTCTGTTAATGAGTATGGGTGTATATTCATATTGCACACTAATTAGCTCATAATATCTGTATGCGTATAACTATAATATGCAGTTCTAATTTGAAATAATAAATTAAAGTTGTGTAGACATTATTGTGTATGTAGAAGCACACCTATATATATATGAGAAGGAAACGGTAATGTGATAGATTTTGTAATCATTACAACTTTTCTATATTATCTATTTTAAATTATTATAAATTTAGTTTATAAATTTGCTTGCATTTGCATATAAAATCCTAAATTCAGGTGTGATAGTGTTACACATATAAGAGAATGTTTACACTTTACAGAACTTAAATCACTTTTTTTAAAAAAGATTTATTTCTTGGAAATCATTCTGACTCTCACCTGGAAACCAAGAGCTGAAATTTAAATAAATAAATGTAAGACAAAGGCAAAATTACTGGACCAGCACAATTTATCAATTACTCAGCTGGAGTTTTTGTCTTTACTAAGATTTAATAAAGTAGTGTTAAAAACTAAAATATAAGACTTAAAGTTGTCAAGTTATGACTTATGCAGGGGAAGAAAAAGTTGATATAAAAACTTCCAGTTCCCATTACTAAATGTTCATTCTCTAATACTCAGAATGTAGTAGTGCCCCCGTATTACCACGTTGAGTTTCAACTTTTCTTCTGTTTAAAATGTAAGTACCTTTTCTTATGCTTTAATTTAAATTGTGGCATTCCTTATCTATCTACTTACTTGATTAATGAGCCTTCTTGGCAACAGATGTTTAAGCTGAAGTCATGAGTTTTTAATTTTCTTAAAAAATATTTAATTCAATCTTTTTTATTTACTTTGAATATTTCATTTTTATCAGTTAAGTTTGGGTAAATAAAATTGTCATTAAGTATTTCTTCTTTCATTTTAGTATACCCATGAACATGAGTAGTAAACCAAAAAAATCAAAAACTTATCATTTCAATGAAGAATGGGAACTCGACTACTTTTTTACAATGGTGAATGATAAATGTTGTTGCTTAATATGCTTTACTTTGATAGCCATTGCTAAAAAGGGTAATCTGGAGAGACATTTTTTAGCTTTACATAACAAGTATCAAACAGATTATCCACATAGTACCGAATTGAGAAAATGTAAATTTAGAGATCTTAAAACTCAATTTAAAAAATCAACAAAAAGTTTTTAAAAAGCCAATGTTGAAGTCACAAGAAGTAACTACTGCATCATTCAAAGTAAGCTATCTTTTAGCAAAAAAATGTAAACCATTTTCCGAGGGTGAATTTGTAAAGGAAACTTTTGGAAATGTCAGATTCACTTTTTAACAATTTTCATAACAAGATTGAAATTATTGCTGCAATTCAAGATCTGCAACTGTCTCGAAATACTGAGGTGCGAGAAATTGAGAAGATGGGTGGAAATGTAAAAGAACAGTTATATAATGATATTAATAGATGTTCTTGTTTTCCCCTTCAATGTGATGAATCAACAGATATAAGTGATACAGCACAATTACTTGTTTTCATTTGTATGGTTTTTAAAGATTTTACATCTAAAGAAGAATTGTTGGGTCTGATTTCTTTGAAAGAAAGAATTAGAGGTGTAAATATATTCCAAGCCTTTAAAAACTTGCTCAATAATTTGAAAGTACCCCTTTTTAAATTAATTTCAATAACAATGAATGGCGCAGCCGCAATGATAGGTCGCATGAATGGATTTATAGCCCTATGTCAAAATGAAGATGAATTCCCAGCTTTTTTGAGCTACCATTGCATAATTCACCAGCAAGTGTTAACCAGCAAGAGACTAAACACAAAAGAAGTAATGGACATCACATTTAAAATTGTTAATTCAATTCGAGGAAGTTCCCTCAAACAACATCTCTTCCAACTGCAGCTCGATGAAGGTCAACCTGAATTATTATTACATACCGATGTAAGATGGTTAAGCAGAGGTAAATATCTGCAATGATTTTGTGATTTATTGCCTGAAGTAATAGATTTTCTCCGCGAGCAAGATGGTAAATGTAAAAATTTAAATGATGAAACTTGGCTTTGTGACTTAGCTTTTCTAACCGATTTTACTTCAATATTAAGTCATTTAAATCTAGAATTACAAGGTAGAAATTAAACAGTAATTGATATGATCAGCTGTGTAGATGAATATAAGACAAAATTTATTTTCTAATAGATCTGCAACAAAATAATCTGAATCATTTTCCAAATATGGCCGATCACCTACAAGAGCATAAAAATATTAATTATAATATCGACAAATATGTCACAAAAATCCAAAAAGTAATTGAAGATTTTAAGGTAAGATTCCAAGAATTTGAAAAAATTAAAGAAATTGTGGAATGTATATCTTTTCCTTTTAAAAAAGATTTAAATGTGAAACACATTAGCCAAAAAACATCAGACATATTTCATATGGAGCAAAAGGCATTAGAAAATGAAATTATAATTTTACAAACTGATTTAATTTTACAAGCTAGAAAATTTAAAGATTTTTGGAAATACGTAAACCGAAAAAAATATTCCAATATCATCAAATGTAGCGAATATATTCATTCTTGTTTCGGATCTACATACCTGTGTGAATCGGCATTTTCATACTAAACAATATTCTGTCCTAACTGATTCCTATACTGAGGATTCTTTATTATTATCTTTGTCAGGATATACACCTAATTATGATTCCTTGTTAGAGACATGCAAACACAGTCTTCCCATTAATGTTAAGATAATAAAATAAATTCTAAATCTATCTTTATCAGTAGCTAATTTGAATTAATAAATATTGTTAATAAAATTACTCATGTTGCTTTAATTCCCACAGACATGAGTTTTTTAGCCTGTTAAATAATTGTGTTATTTTTTACATAGGTAGATATATAAAAATAGTATGTATTTCACATCTCCCTCCACTTAGACTATGCCTATGACAACAAGTCAATCACAACACATTTTCAAAATAAAAAGTCGATCTTATGAACACAAAAGTTGGCCACCCCGGTTGTAGACTATGTGATAACTTTGACAATGATGTATGTCATTCAGGCAGAATATGAGAGCTCAGTCATGTGCTAAAAGTTGCTCAGCTCTCAATAGTTTAATCTATTAATAATGGAATTATAGTATCATCTTGCTTTCCTACTATTTGAAAAAGTAATTTGGGGGAGGGGCATGTTAGCTAAATAGAAATGTTTACATCTTTTCTAGATGGAGGAATAAAAAGATTCCTAAACAGATCTTCTCAAGAATACAATAAATGCTTACTAGATAAATGTTTTGTCTCAAATTAAGTCAGAAGCTAGTTATTACAAGTACAAGACAAACAAAAACTGATGGCTGTGTTGACTTGAACCCACTTTATTTACTTATAGGGAACTTCAAATTTAAGCCATAAGTAAAAAATTTATCTGTAGTTTGATTTTCAATATACTTTACCTCACTCCCAATAAAATTTAGTTGTCAATCAAAATATGTGATAAAGCATAATTACTTTTAATAACATAATAATAAGTATTACAGTTGAGAATATCAATTTTCACTACAATTAAACATTACATATTTTTATATTCAATAAATTATATTGACAAAATCTATTTTAATACAACTTTATATGTTTTAAGCCAATAAACATCACATGATCACCATTTTGTATGCTTGCTCATAACTATTAAAACAGGCATAACTCTATACGTTGAAACAGTCGACCTTAGTTCAAGGTCGAGTTTCACGCTTTTACCACTGTCCACGTATCATCATGTTTTTTTTTGTAATAGTAGCGTATATATGTAATTAAAAATATTAGGTAATTTTGTATTTTTTTAAAAATTGTATTTTTATATTTTAATACGTTATAATTTTCTTTTTCATAAAATAAAATGTAAATTCAAGATAATTGTCTGAAATAATTAAGGGGGTGGGGAGTTTGTCTTATGAATTTAAACAAGGAAATTGTAAATTAAAATCAAAAAAGGAAAAGCCAAAACAAAGCTAATGCATTTTAGTTAGCTATTAATATTGTTTTATTCAAATCCATTTCCAAGCAGGAAATTGATTTGAATGGATTTTAGACAGTTATCTTAAAACTGAATCTTTACTAACAATAGAGTAAAGATTCTCCTAAAATAGAGATCCATTAGAGGCAGGAAATCTATTTTAGAATAAATTTTCTCTAAGGGGCTGAAAACTGATATAAATAAAGCTAAAAATCTATTATGTTAGAGTTGGGTCAGTCGTTGATAGGTGACTTCACATCCATTTGAAATTTGGGAGAACCAAATTGCCATCCGCCGTCTTCCGCTGAGCCTTGCCGCAATGTAGCCCCAAAGAATGCCACAGCAGATTCGCCAGTGCTTCCGAAGAATCCTGAGGTAACCAGCCAAAAGAATGTATAACTGCCTTATCCACCTTTAACTATGTAAATTAATTTGTAAGCTATTAATTTAGTTATATTTAATGTTTTCTTAAAGCTTTGTTAACCGTTTATATCAATTCTTTGCTGCCTAATTATTAGTTCATCCAACTCACGCTTATTATTATTTTTACTAGTTAGTGCGGTTATGATTTAAGTTTATGAATATTTTTATATTTTCTTCCTTTATTTATAAATGCCACTAAAAAACTTAACCTTACGAACTTCTATTAAACAGGAAAGGGGTGGGGAATTAAAATGAGTTCTTACTAATTATTTTCAATACTTTGTAAGTTTGGGTTATATTTTAAATGAATATTTTTATCCAAATGTTTTGTCGTAAATTTATACGAATAGTATAAACATTTTGCAATTCGGGGTGGCTATTGGTGTCTGTTAGTTTTTTAAAATTTCTTATTGATCATTATTGCCACAAAGACTGGCGACTTAACTTTATTTTGTAATTTGCATCCTTGAGTTTTTTACTACTATATTAAAATATTGATTCAGAAAGTGGGGAGCAGTGCAAGCTTTATTAATACTAGTTAATTTATAATCAATGACTTTATATTACATAGGTCATTATACTCGCATGTTATTACGTATTTGTTAAACCATTTAAGGCATCTCTTTAATAGTTAAATTTATTAATTTTATATTATTATGATAGCGTTGCTAGCATATATCTAATTCTTTATAAGCCATATACGGCTTCGATCTGATTCGCCTGTATCTCACTCCAGGGAATCACGATCATTTCGCTAGTCATTCTCTCCTCCGAGTATATATATTATATACTGCTTTGAATCGCCTGTACCTCACTCCAGGGATTCAAAGCTTCGTCGTTTGTATCCTTGTCATAAAGAAGTCTATGTTTACTTCTAGATCATCCAGGTTAGAGTAGATGAAGCAATGTATAGTTTGCCGTGGTCCGGCCTATAGTATCTTCCTACCAACCCTCTTCTTCCTGTACCGTCTCAGCAAAAAGCTGGGGTGTACCATTGTTATATAAAATTGGAGAATGACCTTATCTTGACCAATTGTGCCATTTCCTCGATGATATTATGCTAGCACCGCCATTTCTTACAGTTAGTTTTAGCCTGTTTAGCAAAGTAAAATCGTAATAATATGCGATAATAAAACGTTGTTTTTCTCTTTCTATTTGTTGGTGTTTAAACCCAACTTATCGCGAAGCTGCCCTCCCTCTTTACTGAAATAAACTTTTTCCGCAAATATTGAGTTTTCACTATATCCCATCGTTAAATGTTGAAAATATAAAAGGAATGTTTTATACTGCCGATCAAAAATGTATCCGCATTGTAATTATTATAAATGAAATATCTAAATAAAAACAATAAACTTATGTATTAAAATCTTTTAATTAGCAAAACTCGATTATATCTTTATAAATGTATGTTTATGTATAAAACGGCCATCAAACCACCCCGACAAATTCGTCGTTTGTAACCGCTACACTAACTTAATATTTGTCAATATCAATATAATCTAAATAATATTCTTTAATGTGTATAATCAAAACAGTTTTATAAGCGTAGAGTCACTTATATATATCTAACTCGTCATCAATTATGTTCAAATAAATATTTATGTTTTAAACTTAATCCAGTTGTTCGAATCTCATTATTGATATTTATATTTATGTATACTCCTAACTTAATATCTTGGGTTCACTCAATCTCTCATCATCATCACCAGTTGAGTCTCATGTAAAATGTTGTAGCACCGGGCCGGGATGTAATGAATTTATGTGGTATCACCGTAGGTGTTGTTCATAATGTTATAGATTTGGGGAATGGGCAAATAGGTTAGAATTCATGATTGCTCCTGACCTGTGTATCTCGCGCATGATTGGATTTGGGGTACTTTTGCCTAGATTCTAAATCTTGTTGGATGGACATACATTTTCGACTGGTACAACGTATTGCCACTCAGTGCAAGCCAAAGTAATCAATGGATGCCAGAAGGCTTGTGCATAAAATTCCCATCTAGTGCCTACTCACCCAATATCCCCAGACTAGTTTCTGGCTTATGGCCTTTCGTCAGTGAGGAGCCTTGGATCTGAGAGCACTGCACCTAGATCTTAGGATCTAATGCAACCCTCCAGCAGCCACTTTTTGTCTCTACTTAACTACAAAACCATGAGTCTTAAATTGAAAATGCTATATTTTCAATCCAGTAGCTTATATAGTTATATAGGTCTGAACTCAGTTCAGTACCCATACATACTGGTGTCTTTGGAGCATGTGATGTTTATTGGCTTAAAACCAATCTTGCTTAATAGGATAGTGGTGGCTATGGTTATTAAAGAACCAAAGACACCAAAATGTATGGGTACTGAACTGAGTTCAGACTTATATGACTATATAAGCTACTGAGCTTGGATTGAAAATATTATAGTGTTTTCAATTTAAGACTCATGGTTTTGCAGTTAAGTAGAGATAAAAGATGGCGACTGCTGGAGGGTTACCTTAGATCCTAAGATTTAGGTACGGTGCTCTCAGATCCAAAGTTCCTCACTGATGACGGCCATAAGTCAGAAACTAGTCTGGGAACATTGGATGAGTAGACACTAGACAGGGATTTTATGCACAAGCCTTCTGGCATCCATTGATTACTCTGGCTTGCACTGAGTGGCAATACATATAGAGAACTTTATATGTTATGATTTTAAAAATAACTATACACACAATTATAACTCTTAAGGCTTACTGAAATAATAATAAAGGTTAATGAGGTCTGTTGCAATTTTGTCTAGCCTGCTGATTAACCTTCAGAGACAGATTTCTTGGGTCTTAACCTCCCTTGCTGTTTCTTCCATTGTTTATTATCATCTCCCAATCTAATAAAACTTCTTTTATAAATCTGACATCTCTTGTTATAATTCTCCATGTTCTTTGTATTCTGGAATACAAACTGACGGATTATCTAATTACATTTTAATTTTGGAACCTATTATTTATACACAAACATTTTATTTAGTTTTAGAAAACTTTATTTTACATTCAAAAATATTTTATTTAATTTTACTATTTGTTGTGTTTTTTACATAATTATAAATTAACACAAACTTATAAAATCCAATTAAATATTTATTAATTAAAGCAAATATACAGATGTGTATTTACAATATATGTAACTTATATCTTCACCTGATACCATAGGTTTTGGCATAGCATTTAGTTGGCATGCAGCTATTAATGTAAGGAATTTCAGGTACACCTCTGAGTTTCCCTACCACTTCCAGTTGTTTCATGACAACTTATTTCATGACTATGTAAGTTGACACACTGTGAGAGCTAACTTCAAATCTGATTCAACCTGTCTCACTGCTCCGGACAACATGTATACTACGATTCAAGTCTGACAGCAAGTTGTTGTTCTCTAACTTTACCTCCAACTGTATTGACTATTTATATCCAGATGCCCTTCCACAATGAAAATTGATTCATTGAGATATCTGTTATCTTTCGTATATCTATTGGTCTGCTGTAATGGATTCTCAATCCGTTGAGATAGGATGGAATCTGGACTAATCCATTCGGTGAAAGTGAGATGTGACAATTTTATCATTGAAACGCAATAAATTTGAGGTAACACAATAATGCTTTATGTGTAGAGAAAATAATAAACCCATTATTAAAGATAATCTTAATGCATGTTCTGTGCTAAACACCCATGACCCAAAGGCAATCGTGATTAGCATTCCAAAATAGAGAGATTAAATTTGGAAGTTTTCAATGTGCGAAGCAGTTTATGTTTAATTAATTTTACCTTTATAAAATTTCGGTTTTATAAAATGACATCTGTCTCACTTCAGTGAAAGAGAGGATTTCTATCAGCTTCACAATGTTTTATTTACAAATAATTCCTTTGTATAAAAATTTAAAATAAATTATCCGTGTTTTTTTTTTATTGTGCGTGAAAATGAAAACAAGTTTGTGATTACTACCTTATCTTTTAGATCTCAGGCGAGTTCTTAGTTTAAAAATTATTCAAAACAGGAAGAATTTTAAATAATTACACCTGTAATTTAGTCACACTAATTTAAACGGGTTAATTAGAGATATGGTGATAAACTAAAGTTAAAACACTCACGTCTACTATTTTTTAAGAATTAGAAAACCTTAATAAAGATAAAACAAATCAATAATCAAAAAATAAAATGCCACATTTAATCATTAAAATGATTCACCTTTAACATAGTAAATGATTTGCAAAATGTTTCTTTACATGTAATTTATCTAATTTCATTGTTGTTGTTTTTTGTATTTTTTTTCTAGAAATCTAGAGAAAGATCTGCAATCCCTGTTATGCAGTTAAGTGAATAATCATTATATAGACAAGGTTTACAAGTGTACCAATGCAAACTGGTCTGCCCACATTCTCTAGATCTCCCCATGCTTCTACATACATAAATTTAAATTCTCGTAGCAAGTAGCCTTTGATGATATACATGACTTTAAATAGCAACACGTACTTGATGATGTCAAGCAAGATCATGTGCTGAGACAACTGTTTCATTTAAATAAAAAGTGGTTTAGGATTCTTCATTAATCTATTAACATTGTCTCTGGAGCCAACATAAATTCTACAGTTCCAAGATAGAATTTAACGAAGTTGGCTAAAGTTAATTCATTCTGAGCCCTTAACATGAGGTTATCAGTGTTCATTTGCTGGCATTGTGTTCATTTGACAACAAAAATTGGAACAAATTTATTTATAAAATTTCAAGATAGTATTGTACAAAGAAATCTAAGTGGTTAGCACAGCCACCTTCCAAGCAGTTATCCTGGGTTCGCTTTCCAGCCGATGCTTTGACACATGAAAAAAAAAGCTCATGATACCACTGATTTCCTTGTTCTCAGGGCCAAAAGTGCTTGGAAGAGTTCTTGAGAACACACTCATCCATTTATCTAAATTTTGAAAATGAAAACATATTTTCTATGGTTTGTTTATATATTTATCATTTTCTCTTTCTTTTTTTTCAAAATATTTGTAATTTTTTTTTTTTTGTTCTTTTAGAAGAAGACAAGTTGAAACATAAATCAATAAGTTGTGATTGGCTAAAAAAGCAACATATTATAATCACCATAGCAATTATTTTTGTCATTTTATTAATAATTATGCATGAAATTTTAAAACAGAATTTCACCATTTTATGAAGTCTTAACAATAATTCATGCAGGGTTTAGAAATAGTTAAAATAAGTTTTACTTCCTTTGTAAAACATTTTTATCCTAATCACATTTTAAAAAAAGCTACTATCCTGATACATCTTTCATCCATTGCTTTGTTTCTATGTTTGTAAAGTTCAAATATAATTTTTATAAATGATTTTCATTTATAAACTTACATTTCTTAAAAATTAATTTGAAATTTTTAGAAATATAATAAATAATGGCTTTTTTTTTTAAGAATACAATGATGAAAATTAATTTCATTGGCCACTAGGGGCTGTCAAAAACTATAAAACCATGAACAAGTTAATATTCTGAGTATCTTAAAAAAATAGTGATAAAATCCCCATCCATTGCACTTCCTAAGAGACACTTAAATTCCAATAAGTCACCAAAAGTTCATTCTTATGGTTATTGGTATGAGAATACCAAAATCAATTCATTCTAGCAAAAACAAAACCTGCATTGGTGTGTATAATCACTATTTACTTTTCATTCAATAATGTGTAATTCTTATAAACTTGTTATAATTGAATTAATTTAAAAAGATAATAATTAAAGTTCAAAAGTTTAAATGCACTGAGCAAACTTTCATCAGATTACTGCCAGAATCATAGTGCTGTTTAAAGTTTAGCGGTTAGAAGTATGCCTATATATATATATATGCAAATTTATAAATAAATATTTAAAAATACAGTATTTAAAAGCTTATAAAAACATATATGTATAACCGTCACTTAGGAGCACTTTCAACCAACTTGTGGCTTTGTCAACTATCACGTTTAAAATGTCAGCTTTCCCATAATTCTATGATATCAACTTTCCCATAATTCTGTGATCTTAATGTTTGCTGCTTGCCTATTAACCAAATGTTGCTTGTATTTACATATCAACATCGCCTCTTTAATTTTCCTTTTATTATCATTTTTTTCAATTTCCAATATTTTTACGTTGTTATAATTAAAATCGAAACCATATATACATGATTTATTATGGTCATAAAAGACAGAAGCTGATAAATTATCATTATTTTTAAAATACAAAATTTTAAAAATAATGTTTTTATACTATCCTTTTATGATCCTCAATCACTGAAAACAAAGACAGGCATAGACTCTTTTAATTAATATAGTTGGTCACCCTCTTTTGTGGTATCAGTATAAAAAAGACTTGTGAAAGCTCTTGACAGATTAAGAGCAAGTATGTTTGTAAATTAATTATATCTTAGATTTCTATTTTATTATTAATTTATTAATTGTAAAACCTATCTTGATGTCTGAATCTTCTATTCTCCCAAGCTACTTCAAGCCATATCTGTATAAAATTGAATAAATATTTAGGGGTTGATGATGGCATGGTATATTTACATTGTTGTCCTACTAATAATGTCATAGGTATATAGCGCATAGTAAGCATATATTACGTATATAACTACTTGTCATTCATTTGTAGTAACCTAACTAGATAGCTAATGCATTCTCCTCTTTACTGTTATTCTGATACATGAATTTATATTATTTGTACTTTTGAGTGTTTGTACTTTAGACAGTCATTATCAATGACATTATTTCCAGCTAAATAATCACTGGCATCTTCTCATTGACAACATATAAAATAGTGCACCAAGCAGTTGCTGTTGATTCATCTACTCATCATCAGCAAATGACCCTGATTTTTCATGATAGTCCATTCATTACGTATTAACACATCAACATGTGACTGGATATACAAAAACATTGGTCACTAGCATAATCATCCATTATAAATAGTTATAAAACCTCCAACATCAATCATACCAATTTCAATTTTAAAAAAAAAGCTTTTAATTTTAATTCTATAAAATCATCTGAAGCTTTTAATCTAAGGTTATCAATATAATTTTGGGATTGGAAATAAAATAATAATACTGATCAGTTGAGCATTTATTACTCCATTTGTATATGATGATATACTGATGCAGTAAATCTGTAGTACATATTTAGCTTCACTGTCTGATGACATTACATACCTTTAAAAGTAGGGTTTGAACCAGTTTATGTTTATTTGGTCATCCAGGAATGTTAAGCACATACATACGTATAACTTCCACCCTGTTTATTCCAAATGGTTATGTTTAACCAGTTGTGTTATTATTTTAACTTAATTATATTTTATTTCCAAGCTTGTAAATTTCCTTCACTTAGATAACTGTGTATAGGTGTATATATATTACAGATACAAAAAGCAATACGATTAATGTTAAGCTAAAGCAATGCCAGAAAGTTCTAGAAGGTATTATTACAATTTAAAAATGTTGGTCTCATTTAATTATTTCAAGTCAAACTACCAAAAATCATATTCTTAAAGCTATTTCTAATTTTAAGAAATACGTTTAAATAATGCGTATTTGTTTACATCTTCCAATATTGCCAAATTTCAAGTGTAGGAGGAGCAAAAGTTCTGGGAACATGCAAAATGAGTTCAGATCACTCTCATTCTCTTGTGTTTGATTAGAGAGTGAAAACAAAATGCATTGTGAGTAGACGGAAAATTAGCCTACCTGATCTTAGATCACCTTTGTCCTGTTTTTCCGTCATGCCATTGCTATTTGAGAACTGTTATGTTTAACTTTGAAAGAACTATTGGAAGATGCTTACTATTATTTTGTTATTATTGTGCCTTGCTGACCTTCGTATACGTTATTCTAAATGGCCGCCATAACTTCTAAAGGAAATCCGTTTTGCCAAAGAACGAACTCTTAATATTCCTCACTTCTTTCCTAAATTCTAATTATATTCATAATGTATTCTTTTATTTATACGATAACTGACTATAAGCTCAGTTATCATCATTGTTAAATTTATGATTTTCTCTCTAGAGCTTTAAAAATCTCGTTCTATAAAACACTAGCACAGAATTATGTATTTTAAATCTATCTTAGTTTTAAAGTTTCACACTTTAATTATCTTATTTTCATGTGGCAAACTTATTTTAAACTATGTATTTTATTAAATTAATTTCAGTATGCTAATGTTTCAATCTAGAGAACTTATATTATTTCAACCATCATTCCAATATTTGGAATATTTAAATAGTTAAATGTAAAATTTCCTTATTGATCTCAATTCGCTCGAGTGAATATTTTGAAATATATGCTTAATGGCAGATTGTTTAAAAAGTCATATTATGGGATAAGATAAACTTTTTGTTGTTGATGCTATCGATTTAAATACATTTTATGTTCTCTAAATAAATTTGATTATTAATCTATTTTAATAATTATTTATTGTTTTCATGCCATTGAGCATTAACTTGCTTATAATATAATATCGTTTAAGAATATTTGGGGCTTGTTAAATAGGAAAATAATATTTCCTCTTCTATATTTGACATCCTAATTTGCTAAGATTTTATGTACATTGCTGAGTGGGTTAATATTTTGTCATGGCGTTACGCATGATACTGTTATTTTATTAAGCTTAAATTAATGCATTAGTCATTTAAGACTTAAGCCATATTCGCGTTGCTTACTTATGATAGCATTTTCAAAAATTTGTATTTTGCTTTATCATACTTATTCCTCCGGAAGTCCCAGATTTTCTTCATGTAACTTGTCTAAGAATGAGATTTGGTAGCACCGATATCAGGACAAACGTTAAATTGTTAAGGCTCTGTATTGGTAACATCGGCAAATGTATCATGGAAACCTTACCACTCATCTCTTCGAATACCACCTTGTTATAAATACAAGTGGATTCTTATATATGATAAAGCCTTCCAGTCCAAAGACGGACATGTATTCCATTTCTAACGCTATCATTTTAGTCAGCACTGTGAATTCTCTTTCTTAGGTGTAGTTTCATATCATCTATAAGACGTGACACAGTGATGTTTATAAACCATTCATTTAATAATTAATATTTTTAGGATTGTCACAGTAAGGCTTATTTAAGCTAATCCCTTCCTCATTTGTACAGGCCCAGATGCACTCATGAATGATAAGTTGTTTAACTGTCATATCAAGAATAAACCTCTCATTGGAGGTGAATTTATAAATATCTTTTCATCATTAGTTTGAAGTAATGGTCATAGCGTTAGTAACATTAATATAGTTATTTACAGTTCATTAGCATACTAAGCCATTTGCCTATGTGTAAATTATTGACCACATTAAATCTGTGCTATGTTTCTAATGTAAATTAAAATTGTTTATATTCATTAAATTATTATGTGTTAATAATTACTCGTGTTGGGTCTTACTGACTCTCACTCATTGAATCTCATTTAATCCTTATAACAATATTAATATTCTTTAAAAGTTATAACTGATTGCTTTAAATGAACATTTATCTCTGGATTGTTCTGTTCTTGTTTATTTTGGATGGATACTATATTATAAGTCATGTTTCTTTTGCAATGCTAGCTATTTGCAATTCATTTAAATTTGTAGATTTTCCCCTTCACCTAAGATATCTGACTGAGCCAAGATTTAATATTCTCTATTTATAATAATTACCCTGTAGATCTCATGTCTATTTGCTGTGTCTCCGGGACCAGAATGAATAAAATTTCATCTGTCATCTTCAGAAGTGTTGTTCTTAATGTTATAGTTTTAGAGAAGAGCAAATAGGGCAGAATCCGTGATTGCTCCTGACCTGTGTATCTCAGGCACAAGTGGATTTAGGGTACTTTTGCTTAGATTCTAAACCTTGTTAAATGAGCATACAATTCTGATCGGTACAATACCTATGAACTTTCCTGGCACTAATAGTTGGAGGCTATTATCATGTTATTTACATTTATTGAACCATTTAGCTTTATATAAAATAAGTTAAGTTTATTATCTAAATAATAATTTGACAGTGTTTGAAAGTATTAAAAATAACTATTTATTAGTCTGCTTTCAAAATAAGTTATATTTTACTATTTAATGTAGTTTATTTAAATTTATTTGAATTTAAATATCTCATTTTGTTACAGTCAAAGTGCCAATTCTCTTGTTTATATTAATATTTTAGATCAGAGTGAAAGATGAATTTCCATCTTTTATTCATAGAGGTTGCCTTGACAATAGACTGAAGATTCCTGGGGTTGATAAGCTTAGGCTATTATTATGTGATTTATATACATTTGTATATGTCACAATTAAATTTAATTTATCCTAATTCTAATATCCTATATAAATATTTTTAAAATGCTTTAGAAGCTGTTTTGTTGTTCTTTAAAAAATTTGAGTCTGTAACCCAGGGGTTCTAAAGATTCTGATTCCATTCCCTAATACAGCTTAAGGGAAATACCAGTCTTTTATAATTTGTACAAACACACCTAAAAATACTACTATTCTTCCACCTCCATTTCTTTGCGTTATCTTCCAATCTTAATCAATGGTTTATTTAAGTTTTACAATCTTTTCGTATCATTAAGTAAGCAATCATCAGTTTACAAACAATGGAAAGATCACTTTTATATTATTTCTTTGCAAATCATAGAAAGAATTTGAAATTAAAATTCTATATTTAAATAAAATCGACCTTCTATTTTTTGTAGTTTTTAGTAAAAAATCTAATATCTCCAAAATTATTGTTGATCTATTTTCATAGATTATTTAAAATTAACTACCATAGTAAGAGACGATTTATAAACGTACAGGAAAAATTAAAGCCAATCCTAAAAAATATAAAAATATTAGAATAATCGGTTTATCACTGAGAGTTCATAAGAAATTCAAACATTGAAAGTGACAAACTCAGCCATGATCTATGGATCTTCAACTCTAGACTCTATCATTCTACCTGCAATACACGCAGATCTACAAATATATTTATAAATTTCGTTTATATTTATAAATGAAAATTTCATTTACTTCAAAATTTATTTTTAAAAAAAATAATAAAGCACTAGGAGTAAGACCTGGGTATGATCCAAGAAGGACCTTCAAGATCCAGAGTACACTACTGTACTGGTAAATCAAATGATGCAGGACTATAAAGCAATTAATTGTTAATAAAATAAAATTCCATCTTCAAACTTTTGTTGTTTTTTTTTCCAAATTCATGATAATAAACTAATACAAAAGATCTTCACTATACAAAAATAATTTATTACTAATTTAATTAATTAATTAGAAAGTCATGTAATTATAAAATTTAAATGAATATGATCAAGGTATAATCAAGAAAAGATAATAATCAATGGCCTGACTAATCCTTGACTAGATATCAAAAAGATAGGAACACTCGTGAAAGACGCTAAGTGTGTGGGTGGGGGGTGCAATAAATTTGCTCTTCCTTGTTATGGAAATGTTTGTATCAATGTGTTAGAGACTTAGCCTAAAATAGCCTACTAATGCATGAAAAGACTGAATTTAGAAAAAGTTTCTATATTAGTATTGTTTAAGAAGAGTGGAGTTAGCAATGAGGGAGGGTAGGATTGTTGATAATATGGAAGTATTTGTGGGTAGTAAAGATGAGCATGAAGAAATTTTATAAAAAGTTTTGAATAAAAATAAATACAATTCATCTGCAACAACCAATCACAAATAAGTAGTGCTATTTCAAGTCCAAGCAAAAGAAAAAATAGAAAATTAAATAATATGGTAGATAGGAGTTCATTGGCTGTACAAAAAAAGTTTGTGAACCACAAATACATTATCATTTAAAACATGTTGGTACGTTATTGTGTTGACTTGATATTTTGCACTGCAGTTTTTAACTATGGCAGCAAACTTTTCTTTCTGATAATCTCCACTGTATTCCATTTTTGGCTACATTTTCTCAATGAAAGCAATCAAAATTGCACTTTTTAGAATGTCTTTGAGATAAACTTTATAGCATAAATTGAGTTTGCCTTTTCAATGAAAATAATGCTCAAATTCTCCATGAATTACTTTTTAGAAAATCATTTATTGCTCACTCATTTCGTATTTCTATGTCATATTTTCACACAGTAAATTGAATGAAATAACAGCTCCATATACAATTAACTTAATTACACTAATTATACTACTGTAATTGAATACTTTACCATTAAACTGGTTAAAAGTGGCAACAGCATACTGAAATCCGTGTTGCACCTTAACAACTAAGTCTTTCTACCTAAAAAAAAACTACTAAAATCTTTAAATGGCTTACATTCTTCAAATTGATATTTATTCTAAAAGTTACTAAAGAATTTTCTTCCACTGACTAATAAAGAACTTGAGTTTTTGAATGTTAATCATTAGCCAAAGGTTTTTATACTTTACATCTAAAATACTATGGATTGCCTTTTGAATTGGTAAAAATAGCATAGTCATCAGCATATTTTAAGTCTAGAATTCAAGAAGATTTGAGTTTTTGTTTTTAAACAAATTCAAATTATGAAATCATTTATAAACACTTCCAAAGATCACTAAAATAAAAAATTCAAAGTTGGTATATAACTTTATTTAATCCCAGTTTTCATTCATTTTAAATGCCTTAAACTTTTTGCCTATACTAATATTTCCTGTCTATCTATTATAAAGTAATGATGTAATATGAATCATCTGTGACAGACAATGAAATAATTTCAAATGTAGTGACAAAGCTGTTAAATTAATATTCAAATCAACAAACTCATAAATTACTTTTTTGATTCAGACACTTTTTATTTCCATTTGTCTGGCAATAAAAGCCATGTCTCTGAGCTTTAAATTTTTTCAAAACCAAGAGGACTCTCTGGTAACCATTCATATGGCTGAAAGCAATCTATTTTAACAAAATCATTGAAAGTATCTTTCCAATAATGGAAAATAATGATATTCCATGATAGCTGATGCAGTCATATCCATTTGTCTGTTCCCTTTATTTTTAAAAATGAAATAATATAAGCATTCTTAGGCTCTGACATCCATATATTTGTATTTTAAAAAATCCAATATTTTTAAAACTATGTATCACTGCCATTTTTTAAAACTTCTCCACGTATTTTATCAGGATGTGCAGTCTTTTAATTTTCTAAGATTATAAGGAACTGTTTTGACTTCACTAAACTGGATATCTTTGTTCAAATCTAAATGAGTCAATAGAATGAATATTATCATTAAAGTTTATCAGCTCAGTTTTTGATATCACTATTCACAAGATACCCGCATATCACTCCAATTATTTAAAATATCATCATAAAAATATGAGTGTCATCAATGAATTTAATAAGCTTATGATATACTTTCCATAATCATGTGTTATTTTCAATTCATCAAAAAAGATCTACTAAAGTGGCTACAATCATACCCATGTCTCTGTTGCAGCCACTAATCATTTTTAAAGCTTCTTGTCAGTTGTTAAATTCTGTCATTAAATTTCTATATTGGTTAAGAAATTCCACGTTCAATTTATTATTCTACCATGACACGTTATCCAGTCATTAATAATAGGATCATTATCAAAAAACCAGTCATGATTCTTCTTTTAATTGATCCAAAAATAGATTTATGTATATCTATAACACATTTCATGAAAAGAATTTCATGCTTCATTACTATTATTATCTTCAAAGTCCAAATTATTGTTTTAAGAGTTTAATAGTTCTTGAAATTTAGCATGTATAGTATAATACTTCTAAAGAATGAATGTCATGATTTTATCAATGTGATTAAAGTAAAACCTATTTTTCAAAGCAATTATCATGGAGAAGTAGTTTATGATTTGTTTAACAGTGTTCACTTATAAGAGCTTGTTTAATATGAACTTCTCTTGTATTGTGATTTGTAACTGTAATGCAATCTATTAGATGTCATTGTCTTGAGCATCAACACACTTGTCATCTTTTATAAATATTTTCCTGCCTAAAAACCAAATACATGTCATAGTCAATCCATATGCTGTGAAAAATTCAATCATGGGCAGACCATCCAAGGAACTTTTGAAAAATGTTCACTGCATTGAAGTTCCCAACAAACAAACAAAAAATCAATCTTCTAACAGTATTATGCTATTCAGCAAAGAATAAAAACTTTCTTGGAATTCTTTGAATCTAATATTGGATCACATGTCCTAATAATATGAGCACGTGTTAATGTGTATTACAAGTTTTAATAATATTCTTTCATTAGTGTCAAAAATAAACCCTATACTACATCCAATACTGTATAATCCTTTTTTTTTTTTTTAATGATTGAACTGCCCATTCAAAAATCATTTATCTGCTCTATTAAATTTTCTTCCTCTGAAACATGAGCTTTATTAGGAATAGCTATATCAATCTTAAATCTTGATAGGTCCTTGGCTATCAGTGTTAGTCTCCATTCTAGTCTTAAAGAATTTGCATATGTATTTATATTTAGGGGGGGGGGGCTTTGTTGCAATCACTTCCTACAGCTTTACCCTATTTCTATCACTTAAATGAGTAATTTGCCCAACATAACAATCTATCCAGTTTGTGAGATAGGCCATTTTAAACCATTTTTTCTATATTCATGGTAGGCAAAAATATCTCTAAATAGAGCTATCTAAACATATTACTTTTGCTGAACTGAAACTTCTATCCCAAATCCAGTACCAACATGATTCATGGGTAGACATGCTATTTAGACCAAGGGTCACAACTAAGAACTTCCAGTTTACTAAATCTGTTTTTGACATTACTATGTTCCATGACCAATAGCTTCTGCAAAGATAAGGAAATACATTTTTTACACATGTATGGAAATGTTATTGCACAAACACACAGCACTTTTCCATGGCTAATGTAGGAAGATAGCTGATGTCATAAAAGGTGCATGAACTTAACAGACTGAAGACAGAAAAAAGGAGGAACATTAAAAAGACTGTTTATATTGGAAATAGCCCCTAGTTTTTGATGAACTAGTAATCTTTAAGGCAGCTGAATCAACTTTTGCTCAGGTACTCCTTATTGGTTATTCATAGTTAATCCTTGAAATCTAAAATAAAATAAAATGCTTCAAAGAACAAAAGATTAAACATGGAAATGGGTTAGAAAATGATAATGCAAGTTAGTGCTCTAATTAATTGGAAATAGCATAACAAATGATAAAATTAAAGTATAATTTATAACCAACCAACAGCGTTTTTTATATATATATAAAAAAACAGTGATTATTTTATAACCCAATGAAATGTTTTGTTTTGGGGGCTTCTTGCGGAGCAATAAAAAAAGAGGCTCTAAAGAAATGAATAGGTGGCCTAGCGGTTAGCATAGTTGCCTTCCAAGCAGTAGCCCGGGTTCGCTTCCCGGTCGACGCTTTGACATATATATATATAAACTGCAATCCTATAACTATTTATGTACATGAAGTCAATGCGCAATTGGTAATGATTAAAATTATATGGAATGAAAAATGCTTCAGTAAAGTGAAATTAAAAACATTGTAATGATAAATTTTTATTAAAATTTGAGGTGGGGGGTGATAAACCATCTACTGTATTACTGCAGGATAGGTTTATAAACCATTTTTGCAGAAATGAATTTGAGAGGCCATTATCATTTTGAAATTATTAGTGTCTATAATGAAAATATTACTATTTTCGGTTTGGAATATCAGTGCGTATAAAAATGTATATGTAAATAAAGATCGTTTATTTTAATAAATACGTACGAATTTCTTTACTTCTAAGATATTCCGTTTTATAGAAAATTACTCTAGAAAACCTATAAAGATATTGCCCAATTACAGATTTAATTGAAATAGAATTTATATGCAAATAAAAGTATTTGCATACAAATCAGAGAGTATATACTCCCCCCCCCCTCCACGCAGATGGAGTGTATGGGCTTAGATTTGTAGATCAGTGATAAGTGACTAGTAGACTGACAAGCAGTGATCTGTCTAAAATGGAATAACAATAAATGAAAAAAAAGTAATTGTTCATGTATAGAAATAGTTATTACCAAATGTAATCAAAAGATTAACCAAATCACAAGAGAGAAGTTAGTAGCAGAGATGGTTAAAATAAACATAAAAATTTTGTATGCCGATGCAAGCACTTATATAGCGAACTTTTAATACTTTATTGGTATACAGGAATTGTATATTGTCCGTAAGAGACATTTAAAATGTCTAAAAGTTAGTTGTGCCAAAAGACTACTTATATGTGTTAAAATATGCTCATTTGTGATTCAAGAGAAGACTATATATAAAACTCGAAGATAATTTATAGCTTATTTATATTCGTGGATTATTACATTCTTATGCTGTTTTACCTCATTATCGTTGTTAAATAAATATTGTTTAATAAACATATATATTTTAAAGTATAATGTTTATTTGTATGGCTATCTGACTGATCTTAGGGATGCTCAGGATATAGCAGATAGCACAGTCGACAGGATTCGAACCTGTGCAGGAACATCCCAACACCACTGCTAATCACGAATGATCTGTATTTTCCCCATAATCTCCTTATAAATTTAAGGCAATATTAGATACAAACTTAACGTATTTTCAGTGTTGAGCTTCATGGCCAAAAACAATCATTATACTCAAAGTAATCCAATTTTCCATTGATAATTGTTTTGGATATGACAGTTACTTCAAACAATGAAGTTCGGTATGGAAAATATATTATGGTTGATGTAAGTTTTTAAAGATTTTCTCTGAATATATGGTATTGATAAGGCTTTTAATTTTTTGCATTACGTATAATGAAATGGTTTTAATAATTAATTCTCTAATAAACTAGGAGAATAGTCATCAGAAAGATTTTCGATGAAATTATATTAGTTATCCTAAAAATTGGACATGAAATTATTAGTCAGCCAACAACAACACCAGAAGTTCTAATTAAAAATTCATAAGTACTTTTTTACATTTTTTGTTCTAAAAAAGGCGGGAAAGTAAAAAATTGTTAAAAATAAATGTTTTGCAAAATACTATCGTTCACATTTGATTATACCTTGAAATATGTTATCATTTTTATTTTTGACGTTCTAATTTTTAATTCATAAATACTTCAACATATTTTAAGCTAGCAGTGACTGTAACAGATGAGAAAACTAAGAAAAATCTCTTTGGTTTGAAATCGGTCTACCACTTAAAGGCTGGACCCCGTTACGTCTTCTGAACCATACAACCTTTTATTTTTTTTTCATGTGTCAAATGCGTTGACTGGGAAGCGAACCCGGGCCAGCTGCTTGGAAGGTAGCTATACTAATCGCTAGGCCACCAACGCTTGACTACAACCTTTTATTTATTCATAAATTGACTGAAATTGTATTTCATTAAGGATTAGTCTGAACTTTAGTTTTTTCGTGGATGCACAGATAAACCAAATAAAAACTTTGTTACACAATGTGTAAAAAAAAAAAAATCTCGCTAAATTGAATTTTATAGTACTGTATTCAAATTCTCATTAAGAGAGGCTTATGAAATCAGTCTTTCAAAGGTTATTAAACATTATCCGATTTTTAAAATGTGTGTGTGTATATATATAAGGGCTAATCGTGACAGATTCATTGATGATTATTTTAAATGGCTTTCCTTCTTAATGAATAATGTCTGCTACTTTTGCTAATTCCAATTTGAAAATGATAAAAAAAAATGTCTGAAAAGACATCTGGGATTCATCTTTTTTTATTAGCATTTTTTGACATTTAGATGTTTTTACACATCTCTGTTAACGTCAACACCTTACAGGGAACATCTGCTGATCTGTCTTTCCAAAGGGAACAGCCAATTAATTAAAGTTAATTTGGTCAAATACTATTATGCAATTTGGCCAGAAGCCTCAAAACCAATTGTTTGCCGAAGTGAATATTTGAATTATTAGTAATTAGACAAACAAACACACTCCGAAGCACTATTGAGATATTTATATTTACAATTTTATAGATAAAAAAAAAAAACATAACTCTACAAGTTTTTTAAAAGAAATTAAATAAGTGGTTTAAGATGGTAGAGTAAAAAAAAAGATGGTAGAGTTCTGCTTTTTGGAGAAATATCATGTAGATAATAAAATGAAAAATGTTATTAAATCATTTACATGGCAAATTATTTTGGCATTCTAAACAAATATTTCACTTTTCGCCCACCAGGTGGCAATTTATCCCGATTCCTTTTTATTAGTTTTTTTTTTTTTTTGGGGGGGGGGGGGGGAGGGGGGGGAGACTTAGTCGTCAGTTTTTTTGCTAAATGCCAATAGATTAAAAATTATAAAAAGTGATTAAATTTTTTGTTTAGCATTAAAAAAAATTGTCAGATCTTATTACACTAAAAAATACAGACTTCTAAAAAAAAAAAAAAAAAATCAATGTTATCAAGAATTTTCTTTAAAAATGAAGAGCATTGCCGTGCTTCATTTACTAATCAAGAAAGATTAGTTTAACCACAGTATGCATAGAAAATAATTATCAATAAACAAACAATTACAATAATGCTCATAAAAAAAAAAAATTAAACTTAAGAAAGGAATAAATCAATTTAGTTTTTAAAAAAAAAAGTATGAAAGCATTAAATAAGTAAATAATCGAATAAGTTTATTGCTTGGGAGTTCATAAGAAGTTTAAGCACCGGAAGCATCAGAAATGTGCTGCTATTCTTGAATTTTGATCTACAGAGTGGGCTACTTTACCCCTTGCACCAAATCACACAAAGCATAAAAGCCATACATAAGAACATACACACGCTCATTCGTAAGTGCCCTCTACTTATTTAAAGTTTTCGGACAAATTAGTTTTAAACAAATATATAGATGGAAAATTAACATTACTGAATTCATTCTATGTATATGTAAGGAGCCATTAACATAGAGACATTTTATAGATTAAATAATGCCATACATTCCACAATTTACACTCATTATTTAATTAATTTTTGTATTGCTGTAATTTTTTTTTTTTTTTATCAATTTTTGAGATCATTGTAATTATAAAAAATGTTCACAAAAACCCTAACAAAAATTTATAATCAAATTGATAAAACTAAAACATCTCTGTAATCTTAAAAATAGATTGGTTATCTATTTTGACGTAATATCTGAAAAAGCTTTAAACTATGGCAGTAAAAATTTAGCTTCAAAATTAATGGAATTTTTGTTACTTTGGTATTATTCCTACTATGATGTATTCCTCAGGTGACCTGCGACTGATAATATTTATTCAAAGTTTGTTTATGATGTCATGGCAACCAAGAATCCTGGCACAACTAATCCAGGTCAAATAAACTGACACTTTCTTTTCCATTTTAGAAGATATTAAATGGTTTAGCCCACGATAATAACTTTTTTTTTTACTCTCCACAATATAATACATCTCTCATATCATTTGTAAGTAATATAGTTTTATATTTAAAAATATACATGTCCAGCTAAAACTTTATATATTTGTGCTATTTTGCTAAAACTTTATATATGTTTTTTTTTTTTGTGTGTGTAAAAAAAAAAAACACTATTTACAATATAACATTAAACTTACAGCTAAAACGTTGTTACAGCTTGCCAATTAAAAAAATGTTTCAGGATTCTTTTTCCATAATGATTATACTTCTCCATCATTGAAAATAAGATGTGTTTGTGTGTTGTTTTTTTTTTTTTTTTGGGGGGGGGGTTTGAAATTTGGTATTGCGCCAGGTGCTTATGATGGAACAAAGTGCCACATTATGCCGGGATGGGGAAAGGATGACTTTGACAACACAAAGTGTCATAATAAAAATTCACAAAAAGTATCATATTAAAAAGTCACAACTACCTGTTTTTATTTAATTTTATATGTTTTTTCATTTTTTATACTGAATATATGTCTCCTTTTTTTTTAGATTTGAACATTCATTCTACACATTGATGATGATTACTATGGTGATGTATTATTCTAAGTTTGTGATATCTTTAAAATAATGCCTTCACAGGATCTGTGGACAAATTGATTAAGTTTGTCTGCATATTCCTTGGAGGTGTTATTTTAAATTGCAAACTTACAATAATACTCACCAGAATAATACTTCATAGCAGGAATACCACCCAAGTACCAAATTTTTAATAAGAAAAAAGAACTAATGGAATTTTTTATAATAGTGTGCTACAAGATATTAAGATGTCTCTATTGTTCCAATTTATGAAAATAAAGTAAAAAATACTGCAGTAATTATCACAAAACATCATTGTTTCCACTACAGCAAATATATTTTTAGGAATTTTATTGGATTTATATATTCTTTTGCTCTATTTGATTAATGCATCTATCTCAAGTTACTTAAAAAGGATTAAGCTTAATGTTTAAAACAGCTGGCAATTCTGGTGTGATAAAAATAAACATTGGTGCTAATAGCATATATTATGCTGCCTATTGGTGGAGCCACTATCCATACAGTAAAAAAAACAGAAAAGATACATATAATGAAGTTATGGAAGAATAAATATAAAAAAAGTGATTATACAGAAAGTGGATTATTGGTTTTTATGCTGGGTTTGGGAAAATATAAGGGGGATTTAAATATAAAGGCCATAGAGTTGACAAAAATTATGTTGTGGAAATGGGATGGAGCAGAATATGAGAAAACTTAGATTGGGGAATGGAAAATAAAGTGGCTAACAGGTTTCTCTGGGCATAATTGCTGAGAGATTCTTAACTTCATTTAAGGAGAAGCTACAGTACATCACATCACCTCATACCAAATAAACCAATCAATAAATATTATATTTTTCATCTTAAAAAAAATCAAAAACATAAAAACAATATATATTTGAAATCATGGAACTAATATAATTTATTTAGAAAACAAAACTGAAAATATTTTTAATGAAAAAGTAAGTAATGGGGGAAAACAAATATTGGCAATAAATGTGATAAATAGAAACAAACATTCTGTAAGAAATTAAATTAATCACCATGGCAACACTAATTTCTTCCATATTGTTTGCATTAATGACACTTATTGAAAATAGTTGTTTTTTGATCGTTATTTATTTTCTGGATAGATTAATTTCAGGCAAATATTTTTTATTTTTTTTTGCTTTAACTTCATAATAGTCATTTGCTATGATCACTGATAAAATTTCTCAATAAATGTCTCCATTAACAAATTGAAATATATATTTTTTTAATCACTGTTTGTTCTTTAAAAATATTATTTTCAGGTTTGATTTTTGAATAAAATATATTCTTTTGTATTTTTCAAACATATTTTAATGTTGATGGGTTTTTTTTTTTTTTAAAAAAAAAAAAAAGGAATTTATCAATTAGCTTATGTTTTGTCTTCATGCAAATAGCTTGAATATCATTGGACGATAAAAATCTGCATACATAAAATGAAATTAGATGGCGGTTTTTTGAAACAATTTGTAGGAAGTTTTGTGGAACAAGTGTTAAAATGTAATATGCAATTAGGTTTTAATTCCAAATGACTACAAGCAAATTAAAAATATAATTTTTTAGATTTCTAGATTACCACTATGCTAATAATTGTCCATTCTTAAAATGTTTAATGAACTACAGGATTTTAATATTTTGAATACAAACTATAGAGATTTTGATTAAGTAATGATTAAGAAACTCGTGTTTTGTTAGTTATTTATTAAACATTGACCGTGTTCTTACTTTTCATAAAATAAATCCCAGGTAAAATAAACTATTATATATAAAATCCCTATTTTGTCTGTTATCTAAATATGTTTGTCTGTAACACTTTACTGGAGCATCTTCTAAATTTTTTTATTCAGAGGGTGCTCCAGTAAATAATCGTGTTCTATAAAATCCATAATTTGTCTGTTGTCCATAACACTGTCAAATTCACAACAAAGTATGGATTTTATTTTTAGAGAAAATTATACCTAACTATATATAACTTACTTATCAAATATAATACATATATGTAAAATTTAAATTTTAATTTAGCTTTAATAATACTTTAATTTATTATGTACACTTCAGAAATGTATCTTGCCAGGTACATTTCTGAAGTGTACCAAACAGGCCAGGCCTGGTTGTTCCAAACATTTTTTTTTACAAATTTTTTTAATTGTGAAATTCTCACATTTATTTATATAATATTAAAATATTTTGATTGATTTACATTAAATCTTAAAAAAAATTTGTTAAATCAACCAATTAAAAAAAAATGACAGCTTTTCCATAAGCTGGGTATAAACTTGTAAATATATAAAATTTAATTAATAGATATTTGATGAGCTATAAACAAAATATTGGATGATGTTCTCTTATTATCAAAAAACACTTCTGCAATACTCAGAAGTTTGTTATCCCTAATTTGAATAAACTGATTTAAGAAGTGCAGTGTCTGATCCATAACTTAGACTGCATAAATCTTCTAGTAAGTAATGTGTGATAAACCACTAAACATCACATGACCACTCTTTCTTATGCTTATTGATTACTCTGGCTTGCACTGAGTGGCGCTACTATATGAAGTTTTGCCTGTTTAATGTGTGATAAGTTAAAGCACCTTTACACCAATATATAATTAATAAAACATTACAGATCATTGGTTTAAAAAGTACAACTATATGATCTGATAATTGTGTGGTCATGTGATATTTGAGCATCAAAAAGATAGAATGAACATAATAATTCTACAATTAATTAAATATGTATATTCCCAACTGGTAAATGAGCCAGGAATTTGACCAATGCAATCTATACTCTGCAGTTGTGCTAAACTGCCATAACAAAAAAAAATAGTAGTATGGTTGACTGTTTGAAAAATTGTGACATTCTAACACTCTAGTGGTAGCTGAAAGCAACAAATCCATTCAATTAATCAAAATTAAGACATTTTTATTTTATTTATCTGAGAAACAGTTTACTTTTGATTCTAGAGTTTGTGTACATTACCCTTGACTTAAAATATACAGAATGGGATATTTTTGGTTTAATTAATGGTATAAAGAAAAAAATGTGTATGTCAGCCATGAGCGAGATGGGATCACTTCACTCTAGATGAACAGTTTTGCAAAAAAAAATTAATAATAATGAAGAATTACAAATGAATTACCTGTTGTTCAGGATTTGTTTGTCTGCATTAAAAACAGACCTTAATTGCCCACCCATAAAATGAAGAAATACATTATAAATCAATTCACATAATTTAAATTAACTAGGGTTGTTTTTTTTCTTAAAGTTTTAAAAATGAACTGTTAATCCACTATAATGTAGAACCCTTAGTATTTATTTGATTGGACTTTATTTGTTTTATGTAGATAAAGTTTTCATGGATGATAGCTCATCTTTCTGCCATGTCTATAGATATGGTTTTGAATCCAGACTGAATAAACTTTGTAGTTTTTTCAACAGACTTAATACTTTTCTTCCAAGTAACTATTACATAGACAACCCAGTTAGTCATTCATAATAATGATTGGTAAATGGATATATAAGTACTCTTATAGCTAGAGAATAAAGCTAAAATAAAGAAGCCTTCAAACTCCCAAGACTCTACAATTAGAAAGTCAGGTGAATACTGCCTTATTCTTTATTATTCCTCTAAGAGAGACTGTTGGTGAAGTCTTTACCTTGCAGTGAGGAACTTAAGGCATTTTAAAACTTACCTTATATATTTACATTAAATCAATATCCTAAGGAATAATATCAAATCTCAAATATGTCCATCAGCAAGAAAGTCATCATTTTGCATATTTCTGAAAATCTTTTTTTTTTTTCCAAAGCTAACTTCAAATTATGGGGTGGTAGTTTTAAACCAGACATAATAGACCTTGAAAATAAGTTATAACTTTGCAACTATTAGCATATTCTTCCATTCTCACTACTTTTATGCCATCTGGTGTAAGCTTTAATAATCAATAGATGCCAGATGGTGGTGCTTAATAAACCCTTATCTAATGCCCAGGCATTAGGAGACACTTTTTGGATTTTTTGAACAGTTCACTCAGACCTTTAGATTCTAAGACACCTTTCCTCTAATAGCCATTTTTTACCTTTTTTTATACTATCAACCCAAATTAAAAAATTAGATGGCATAAAAGTAGTTAGAAGAATATGTTAATGAATAGCAATGTGTAAAAATCATGTGATATCTTGTTGGATGTGTGAGCTTTGCAAATTCATAAATTATTTGATGAATAATTTGCTTGTTTAAAAAATGATGATCAGTTTTGTGTTCAGACATAAAATTACAACTATAAAAAATATTCCACTATGCAGAAAATCAAAATTTTTCACATGGCATTTTTTTTTTTTAAAGAACAATAGAAATCTTATTGCAAGCAGATAAAAAGAAATTTACATCCGGGTTAAATAGCTACTTATTGATTAAATGAATACTAAAATTAACACATAAAAAAAAAGACAAAATACTGAAATTAATTTTATATTGATAAATAATATAGAAAGTTTGTGAGAGGTGTTTATAAGATATGATCAGAAATTTTTCCAAAGAAAGTTTTTTTTTTTTTTTTTCAATAACTCAAACCATTAATTCTATATGCATTAATTAGTGATTTTATTCAAACCCAGGCATAATATTATAGACATGAAATTTATCAAAATGCAATAAATGAGTTCAAATTATCGCAATCATACCTCTCAACATGCATATCCTGGTTTAGTATTTTAACCATCATGCAACCAAGATGCATTTACCAGAAAGAAATCCCTTTGTTACAACATGAACTCATTCATGCTACAGTAGCATGCGATTACCCAAGTTTGCGTTAACAATTACAGTGCAAAGATCATTAATCTCAGGAAGAAATTAAGGACAACCCAGGAAATAAAAATATCTTGCCTCTTGAATCAGGGATAGCAGTTGGTCCAGAAGTATCAAAAAAGTTTCTTGACCATCCTATTGCAAAAAAAATGAATATGAACTGTATAATGTCTTACAACTAAAAAAAAGCAATATGTGTACATGTGATCTGACAGGATAATAGTTTATTTTGCTTAAATTTTACGATTAATAAATGGAAATGAAATATTCACACCAATTAATGAATTATGAGCAAACAAAATGTTTAAAAAATTACTCAAAAATATATATATTTTTTAACAACCTTCCAAATAAACTTTATAGTTTTAACTATTATCGAGGTTTGCGCACATAATTTTTAAAGTCCTGTTTTATAAATAAATAATATATTTAAAATATTTATAAATATAACCTTACCTAATAGGTACGCATTTTACAATACTGAACTCTATAATTCTCTACAGTGTATTCAGTCAGATGATGTCACATTAATACTTGGACTTATCCACAATTGATTTATATTAGGCCTTCATTCTTGCAGGTGCACTAAAGATTAATAAGATCTATAATTTTTTAGCGATGCTTCTTTTCGAAAATGAGTAGGCATATTTTAAATTGCTATTTATGACAAAATGTTGATGCCCACCACTGTAATTATTAAGATAACTATTATTTAAAATCATTCTCTATCATTAGGATTTAAGAATCAACTAAAAACTGAGATATTTGGTCACTTATCAGCAAATATAAAAAAATACTGAACACATTTTGTTCAAAAATAATTTTTTTCTACAATTTTATTTATTTAGATATATATCGCAACTTATTCTTAGCAGACTAAGGGATGCTTTTAATATTATTATTTTAGAAACCCCCTACATGGTTTTGCAAAGTTGGTAGAGCATCCAACTTGAGATTGGATGGTCCTAGGAACAATTCTGGCATGGTCTGAACTCTCGAGCAATGAAGACATACACTTTTCCTATTTTAGAAAAAAGAATAAAATAGTGATCCATATGCCTCTGATTAGCTCTTAAGGTAGAGAGTATTTCATTTCATCATAATCATTTTCAGCCATTATCGAAATAAGTCAAAACAATCTCTCGAAGATTTAATCCAATTTCTCAAATTCATTACTCCTCTACGTCATGACAAACTTCTTCATATGATTTATCCATCTCACATGTGGTTTCTTTCTAGGTCTTTTACAATCTCTTGAGATCCAGTTTAAGACTTTTGCTATCCTGAATGTAAGAACCTAAAAAAAAAACATCATTCTCATACATATTCATCGTGCTTTTAAGAAGACTCAACTGATAATAGCTATTAGGCAACTGAGAAGAAAGATGATGGTGTTTCTTGGTCTTAAAAAACTATTAAACTCATTGTGATGGATGATGATGCATGGTAGAGTGTAGCTCATTCATATTTGTTTATCCTATGAATAATCACATAGCTAAGTATAATAAAATTCTTAAATGCATTTTTTCACTATTTCCAAATATTTATAAAATTGATATTTTTATTAAAATGTATTCCGAATAATTAATATTATTGAAATAAATTCTAGTGTGATCAGTCTCAAACAATGTTACTTTGTTTAAATTACCATGATAGCAGAGAAAAATTAATATATGTATTTTAACAAATATTTGATTTCACTAAAATTGACAACTGAAGCTCATTTATATTTTTTATTCCTTGCTTTGTGTGTGCACAAAAATGTATATGAAAAGATATGTGCAATCATATGTAATTGGATACAATGCTTTTTTTATGTTTGGGAAAACGAGATTTTGTCTAGGATTAGATACTTCAAAGATATATTCAATAAATGTATGCTATTTTTTAATATTGTAATTTTATGCTATCAGACTTTAAAAATATGTATATCAAGAACTACAGGGCCTCTTTTTTTTTAAAGTAAGCTCTGCATTTAATGCTTACTGATCAAAGAAAGATAAAATAGGAAATGCATGTATTGTGACAATCAAGGGTCTTGTAAAGAACAGCAGAGACCTGTATTTAAATATGTATATAAAGTAGGATACAACATAGAGAGTTAGGTTTATAAAGTTGAGAAAATATAACCTATATAAATATATAATGGGCATAATGCAGACAGAATTTGAAAGGGTATGGCAAGGGTTCTTTCATCAGCTTTTATAAAGTAAAAAATAAAAGTTTGAAGAAAGAAAAATAATTTAATAAATGAAAATTTGTTAAAAGAGATTAAGATGAGGGTTGATTGAAATATGTCATCTCCTTCTCATGGGGTGTGTGTATGCATATATTACATGTACATGTATAGCAGCAATTGAAAAAGGTTTCCTACAATGTTCTTGAGTAAATGAAAATAATGAAGCTTTGAATAAAAAAACTATTCCTAGGGAACCCGGCATAAGGAAATAGAAGAAGTATTTTCTTAACAATATTGGAAATAAATATTTGAAATAGTAAAGTGTATTAAGTACAATATATAGCTTATGTTTTTCTAAATCATATTTTTTCTAAAAAGATTAGCCAAATTTTATTCAAATTTTAAAAAAATAAAAAATTGATATGATAAAGTATTCATAATCTAATTACACTAATTAAATTGGATTATTGAGCAAGTAAACATGTTTTGAAAAATGCAGAGGAAAATACTATATCGTTAATTAATAATGTGGCAACTTGATTTGAATTAGATGCAATAGACACCCACGATGGAAGCTAAACTAACTTTATTTAGGAAAGAACTTTTAGTTTGAAGTTCTATCTTAGTTCATCTTCTTAGTAAATAATCCTTTTCCAATTCCTAATATTCTCATCTAACAGAAATTTATTGCAAGCCAACTAATTGATTAAAAATCAGTCATTTCTTAGCTATATGAAGAAACCAAAAAGAAGCAATAAGTTTGTTGAGAACTAAATCATTTAATGGTTGCACCACATTATGGCTGGTTAAGACAAACTATTAGTTGGATTATATTCAATCATCTAACATAAAGAGACAAAAAAGAATACCCAGTTAAAAACCACACAAAATACCTCTGTAGAATTCCAATGAATCTATCAGATCTCCTTTTGCTTTCTAAAATAAAGAATTAAAGTGTAAATCCATGATTCAAGAAGTTGCCGATAAATTTATTTCAAATGAGAATAATTTAAAAAGATAACTGCGAATTCAACAAATATTGGATATGCTGCTCAATATTATGATGCAACATCCAGAAAAGTCCACTAACAACTTAATGAAAAATATGTATATATTATTGGAATATTAATATAAGTATGATAGATTGTTAATATAATCTCTCTTGAGAAACATGAGAAGCAAACTATAAATATATATTTTATTTTCATTTAATGTATTTTTTTCCTTACTATTTTTATTTATTGTATTTTTTTTTTTTTTTGCATATTTATATCTGTTTTATGTATGAACAATATTTATAAGAATTTTATTTTGAGATCATTACATGTTCTAAATTCATTCCAGATTCACACATATCAAAAGTTAAGCTAAGAAATTATTGGGCAGAATGTACTATGTCACATTGTTTTTTTAAAATTACATTGCATTATATATAATTAGAATTCTAATGTATAGCATAACATTTTTTTATTTATTAAAGTTATCAAATAAATTCTCCAGAGTTTAGTGTTATTAGTGCTCAAGTTTATACTTCTTATATCAGACCATAATTATATGTATATAAATGTGATTGTGTAATTGCTGGTCAATTAAGCTTACAATCTCCAAATGAGTTAATTTTAAACCTGGCTGTGATGATGAAGATATGGAAGTACAAGGATTTATTTAATGAAATCAATTCATCCTGCATTATTTTGCACCAGTGGGTTAAGACCAATTTTTTTCTGAAACAAGTGGGTTAAGCCTGTGCTACTGTTACATAATTCAGTGCATCAACAGCCATACTAGATACCCATAACAGATTTTGGTAACAATGCAAGGCTATACCTATATGTTTGCAGATCTCATCATATTCTAATTTTCTATTATAATATATATTTAAGTTTCTTCCATACACAAACATTCAGGATATAAATGTGTAGGCTATTTATAAAAACAAAATAGCATTATTAGTATTAAAATTATATAGTATAATTAAAAGTAAATCATTAATTATGAGACACTCTTTAACACCTTTTCATTAAAAAAAAAGTATAATCAATAATTAATAAGTCAAACCACCCACCCCAATTAAATAATAATAAAAAGAGGGGAGGAGTTTAAATACAACACACTTTTAACATTCAAATATAAATTATAACAGATTGCTTACAAGAATTAATTATGCTACAAAAACTGTTAACTTTAAAAAAGTAAAGAATAACATCTATATTTAGTGAAGAAATTCCTTTCAAATAAAGAGGCATAAAAATATAGTAATCTAAAAAAAAAAAACCTGGGGCTTATATTTGCCATTTATTAGAATAGTGTTAAAAAAGTGAATGATCTTCATACTTCTCATTTCAAATGAAATGGATACAAAGTTGTATCCACTTTATTTTGTCAATAACTGACTCATATTTGTAAAGATTGGATTGCTACATAATACCCTTGGAAAATAAAAAAACTCCCCCAATTACTTTTATAGTTATAATTTCTATGGCAATGTTAGGACTGGAGTTATACACTTGAAATATGTAATAACTAAGACTTGACTTGAGTTGAGTTGCTATTTGATAATTTTTATTCCCATCCAAAACCAGGCACTATAATACATAAAGATTAATCTTAATACTTTATGTTTATTTTTTTTTTAAATATATATATTCTTTCATATAAATTAATAATTACAAATTGTATTAAAAAAAATTAATACATAAATGTTAATAACTTAAATATCTTGTAAATACATAATCTACTAATGTTATTATTTGCACTTCTATAAATGAAAAATCAACTAAACCTCTTGCAGAATACATATTTCTGTCAATCAAATGTGATGTCATCAACTGCTCAAGATACCAGTTGAGATCACATCAAACATAGCAACTCGGCTTCCAATTAAATAGATTCACAAGAGTCAATTTTATATTAAAATTTGAATGTGAATATCTTTTTATAACTACATTCAAATCTATATTTTTATGTATAAAACCATAATGGTTGTTTCAAGGCAAATTATTTCTATTCTTTCTTTATTATAACAAATAATAAGTAGTACTTTTTATGCAATAAAATATAAAAAATATATAATTTAGTGTTTATAAAATAATAAAATTTATTAAAAGTATTATATCAACTAGATATTTTTTGCAAGAATTATTAAGTTTATATATTGCCAATTGAGGCTAGTTTAAACATATATATATATACATATGACTATTATAGTGCACTGTCACATTCATATCATTTGGTGCCAAATCCACAGATTTTGGCATATCCATCATAATATGCAATTTAATGGCACAAAAGAATGAGATTACAGAAATGTGGTAGCATTTGCAAGTAAAAATACAACTGCACCTTTTTTTATTTCCATGGCAAATACAACTCACAATGACTAGAATGCAGTGTTTATTATCATGAAGGTTTTGAATTCCAACTTATTTTCCACATATATATTTTTAACCTCAATGATAAAATAATTACAAAAAAAAATCATAAATAGAAAGGCTATAATCCATATTTTTTTAATTCTGTTGGCAGACACAAGTAAATATTTTTATCTTGTATTTGAAAATAAAGAAAATTCTTAGATTTGTATATAATTTCTGGATGAATTTTATGACCCATAGCACTGTCATGTAGCATCAAGATTAATCTGACCTTTCATGCCTTAAGATCGTTTGCCTGTGTTACCTGTGTTCCTTTCAGTAAACTCTTTCAGAATATCATTTCATAGTAGATTCTGGAACTCGTGAAGCATGGATCATGAACCAAATGGATCCCTTCTGGTGTTTGAACTTCTTGTGACCTCATGGGCAATAAACATTAAATAATAATAATTATTATTATTATTAACATCAATGATAACTAAATAAAGAGCATGATAATGGCTCTAACAAGCTTTATCAATAACTGCCTCAAGAGAAAGCATTTAAAATCTATATCTAGAAATTATCCCCAGACCGGTTTCTAGTTGTTGGCTTTCTTCAGTGAAGCTCTAGAATATTTCAGATACTGCAGCTCACTGAGGAAAGTTGATAGCTAGAAACCGGTCTGGGGCTAGAGATAATTTCTAGATAGAGATTTTAAATGCTTTTTCTTGTGGCATTTATGGATAAAGCTTGTTAGAGATATTAGTATGCTCTTTTTTTTAGTTTATAATTATAAGCTTATCAAGTTAAGTCATATGATGTATGACTTTATTATTTACTATCAATGATAACCGCGTTACGAGAATGGTAAGAAATGGCAAACTAAGACCAAAACTAGTCAAGTGTTATTGTTTGGATGTAGGAACAACCATATAATCTCATCAACTTTGTCTGAAAGATGGAGAACTTTACTGCTGTGCCAAGGCCAAATTGGCACCTGTATATAAAATAATTTTGTGTGAAAAAAAATTATTTATTATTAAAATCTTTTGTAAAGGAGTTTGAAAAAAAATAGAAATTAAAAGATTAAAAGTGGGAAGGGGTTTTTCTTAAAGTCAAACTAAGAGTGTTAGAAAAGAAAGTAAAGTTTTTCTAAATTAGTATTCGTAAAAATAAATAATTCAAAATTTAAAAAAATATAAATCTCTTTTCATTCAAGCTTATTATAATAAATTATATATGTGCATGCGAGTGTAAATAAATGTATGCGTGTTAGAATAATATTAAATATATATATATGTAAATGAAAGTTAAAAAAGAAATTATATTTGGAAAACACAGCGATGGCTATTGAGTTAAATAAAGATTTAAAAAAACCACACCAGCGGTGGGCTACTAATTAAAGATATAAAACAATAAGTTTATGAAAGCTACTACTAATTAAATTATCTTCAAAAACACGTAATAGGATTAATTACTAATGGAATTTCGACAACACCTATTGCCGGAGGATATTAAAACGAAAACAATTCGGATACATAAATAGCCAGATTTTTATCGGAATTCAGTTTTTTCAGTCTAATTTGCAGTGACAGTCTTGTTTCAGTTGAGATAACAGTGCATTTCTATTATGTATTCAGAAACAAAAATGCATTGCTGAGCAGCTTTTGGAAATATACGCTCGTGCTTCAGCCTTTTTGGTCCAACAAGATCATCAAAACCTGCCTGTGAAATAATGTCTGCATAACAACTCAGAAATCCTCCGTCAAACGTTCAACTGTCTTCAAGAATAAAGCCAATGGATTTGCATAAAATCTCTTCAAGAAACGTCCAAATCTAACCAGTTAGATATAATCCATCAGAAGCAGCCAACAACAAGCAATATCCATGTTCCAAAAATCCTAGGTAAACATTTATTTATTATCATTTATACGTAGTAGCCACCGCTGTAATTCATCAATCCTACCGAGTAAAGTAATTTGAACTCTTAAGCATGCATAAAATGAACTATCTATGTGCGTGTGTGTGAATGTGAGATAATTTAATGAGGTCACATATTATTTATGCTTTTCACCAGATATATGTTATAATGTGTTACTTTAAAAAAATGTGCATGTGTTAAATTAGATTTATAAAGATGTTTAAATTTAGTCAATTAATGTTGGGTAATAAATTATCTTTAAACTTAATTAATGTTAATTAAAATAAAATGTCTTCAAACTTAAACTTTATTTGTCGGTCAATTCTTTTTACCAACCTTTTTATTAATTCTTTCCACCACAAATTTTGTATAATTTTATTATTGAATTAAAATTAGACTGAGCTAGTTTTAGGGAATGTTTCGAGCGCTGGATTATGAGCCTACTGCCCGAATACGTTAGTCATCAGACTAGCTGGTGCCCCGGGGTTTACCCCGAAACAAATAAAGTATTTGGATAATAGGGGTTTGAATCTAGCAGCCGAGATGGGCCATTGTTGATAGTTAAAGCTATCAATAAGATCTCCCATTTTGCTCGAACGTGCCGGTTCGTCCACGTAACCTTTATAAGATGATAAATGTATCAGGAAGGAGTTTGAAACCGGTCAAAACTTATATATACGTATAAGTAAGTGGTTTCTGCGGTTCAACCCGGTACACTGCAGTATAATGCAGGGGGAAATAATTTTAGTAGCATCAGAAAATGGAAAAAATATGTTGATACATTTTTGAACTTAATGGATGTTGGTAACTACTTATTATTTGGAATTATACTCAAGATCTGAATTCAACTTTACTGAAGATTTCATGAACAAATGCATAGAAGTTCCATACTTGTATTTGTTACATATCACAATTTGACATTTAACAATAATTTAAAACAAAAAATAAAATTTTGAGTTGCTTCATAAAAAACAAATCCACTTAGTGAATGTAGATTATGTAAATCTAAAATACAAGACATAGGTCTTAAAAACTTTGTGATAGAATGGACTTGTTGCAATTTGATAAATAGTATTTTAAAACTGGATGGTGTGAAAAGTTCACTTATTGCTGAGGCCTAATAATATATTATAAATGTAATAGAGTGGTTTATTGCTTTGGAATTCCCAAAATTTTTGAGCATCAGAAGTGACAGCTGAAGACATAATCCATAGAAAACGAGTTCTAGAGTTCACCATTCTACCACTGCACTAAACCACACAGTCATAAAATAATTGAGGTGGAGTTCATAAGAAGTTTGGGCAGCAGAAGTGCAAAGTTAGGCTAAGATCTGTGGATCCTAAGCTCCAGAGTCATTAATTTAGTACAAAATATTAACATTAATAAAATCCAAGATAATTTGATATTGCAAAATTAAATAGTTTTCTAATTCAATCCAATATAAGTGTGTTTATATATTTAAAATAATTAGATAAAAGGTAGTCCTAGGATAGGAGAGTTACTACACTACACAACTGATAGAGCACATAATGAACAATTGACCTTTGGATAATCAATTTTCACAGAATGTTTGATGTCACTAATAAAATTATGGACTTGTCATCCAATTTTTTTTATTCAACATACACCAGTATATCTCAACATTCTAAAAGCCATTATATCTGAGAGAATGAGACTACCAAAAGACCACACATTCCTAAAGGTCAATCTCCTAAAAGATATTTGAAAGACATTAAAAAGATAATTTGAGGATGACCAAAATTAACAATAGATATTTCTCTCACTTTGAAAAAGAAGTTTTTCTGTTGCACAAAGAAATATGTCTGATGCCAAGCTTGATTTAGAGTGTCAGATTTTGGAGTGTAAGATCCACAAAATGATTCCAGTTTAGGCACTCTAAATTTCTTAGAAACTTCAAAACAATAAAGCCATTTGACTTTTAAAAACATGTCTGAAAATTTAGTGGATCAGCATATTGAAAGCAGACTGTCTTCTGGCAGTGACAAATAATATATAATTTATTTCTAATTTGCCTAATCACGTTAAAACGTTATTTACTAAATATGGTTTTTGATTTTATAAATATAATATATAACATTTATTTCCTAATGTAAGTTTAAAATAAACATTAAAAAATAATTAATTTTTGCATTTTCAAACAAAAAGTTTAAATCTGTACACTAGAACTTTCAATTAAATGTAGAAATAATGCAAACACCATATTATTGTTAATATAGTCATGTTAATGAATAAATGATACATTTTATATGCATAAAATAGCATTGCTTATTTTATTTAGTATAATGATTAGAACATTAGCTACAAATTAAATACTGCTAAAACATTCATTCATATTATATTTCTAGAATTACATACAAATATAGAATTTATTAATTTTACACGCATATTTATGATATAAACTGGCATAATTACAGAAGTGTAATAATAATAATTGAAGGGCATTTATATAAAAATGTAAACTTAAAAAAAATAATGTAATAGGATGTAGATACTTAATAAAGTAAAGAAGAATTAAGTTTTTTTTTTAAAAAAATTATAATTTATATGATAAAATGTTTTTATGATGTTGTTTTGAAAATTTTTTGTAAACATTTTGTAATTGCAAAACAGAAGTAACTATCTCCCATGGAGTTATGTAGTATCAAAAACAAATAGAATGATACCATCATATAATAAATAGTATTAGTTAGTAGAATATTTTATTACAAATCTAAGAAATCAGATCTTTTTAGATCAAATCAATCATTTAGGTCCGGCCCCGGAATCGTTACATGTATATGTTTTTGATTGGCATCAACGCCATCCCGTGGCGAACACCAGGGATGAAAAAACAACCCTTGGTTTTTAAATTATATGGTGAATTTTGTCTATTGTTTTAATTTATGTACAGACTAAATGTTCTGCAATTAATTAATATATTCAAAGGATGAAGAATGAGTCTTACTTTTAACAACCTTTGAACATTAAGTGAAATATTAATTTTAATAATAGTAATATATAGGGTATACGAGCACAGACTTTCAGATGACCCACCACTCTCTACCTCATAACATTGATACACTTGAACACATATATGTTGAAAAGATAAATAATCACCAATATACGTATTTCATGCTAAACCAGCAATCATCAGTTGGTCCAGATTATCATCTCCACACATATATGCAATAAGTAAGTGCTCTGATATATATTAAGATAGCCAATATTCATACTTTAATGGACAGGCTTCAATCCACTCCACACTCGAACTCTTCAACCATTCACTCAATTGAAAATCTGATGATGGAACACTCAAAGGTCACCCTGAGGCCGAGATTCTCATCACACCCATGTTGATCTAAAGTCAATCTGATCGCTCACATACAGGACATAATCCATTTAATACATATACAAGGGATGGGCAGACATCTCTACTATATAATAACTGAAAATCTGATGATGGAACTCTCAAAGGCCACTCTGAGGCCAATATTGTTAAAAGTAAGACTCATTCTTCATCCTTTGAATACATTAATGGTGATTGCAAAACATTTAATCTGTACATAAACTAAAACAATAGACAAAACTCACCATATAATTTAAAAATAAAGTCAAAAACTAAGCTTAAATAACAACAGCATCCAAAGATGGAATGGTATCATTTTATCTTCTGCTTTGCAATTATAGATATTTTATGATTATTTATTTATTAAACTTATATTTGTATATATGAATAATTTATAGTAATAATCAATTCTTGACAATGATAATATAATATGGTCGAAAAAGAGAAAAACTGGAATTGAAAAAAAGGTTTATAAAATTAAAAAAAAAAAAAAAGATTTGAAAAGAAAAAGTGTGTTAAAGGATTTTTTTTTTAATTTTTAAATATATTAATAAACTATACTTGTAAAAAAAAAGTGAAATACTTATTATTAAAAAATAAAAATTCTCACTTTAAAAAGATTTTAAACTTAAATCAGGATGTTTGTTTTTTTTTGTTCAGTGGAATTTAAAAGATAATTTAAAAAATATTATTTTTTCTTTTTATTCACATAAAGGCACTACAAAGTAAAAAAATAAAAAAATTTTCAGCTTTAAATAGTATTCCTGATATTATGCAACTAAAAATAAGAGCATGGGACAAGCATGTGTAGAAACATTCCTAATCATGCTTTACATAAAGAGAAATTAGATGTATTTTTCAAATAGATGTAGTGAAAAACAATGAAAAATATTAAGTTAAAAATGTTAAATTATAATTCTTGCTTGATAAAAAAAACTAATAAAAAGGGATTTATTTTTAACAATGCTGTTTTTAATTATTAGTAATGAAAAATATTTCTGCAGTGTAATTTTCATTATATCATTCTCATAAGGTGTTAAAAACAGATAGAAACCAGTCCCTACCTTGGGTTAAAGTAGCATAGTGAAAATTACAGTATAGGAATATTAGTCATTAAGTGAATAATCTCTAGTCTAATGAATGACTAATAAAAATTATTAATATACTTCCGTCAAGTAGTTTGTATCAAAGTTATGAAAGCAGTAAGTTTGACACTTATCAATTAAACTGTCGTAATTGGCTATCTACATGTATTAAATAATGATAAAGATATGTGTAAGAGAATGTGATCTGGGCCAACTGAGAGTGCTGGTTCAGCATGAAATGTACAGCTTGGGGATCATACATCTTTTTCACAGGTCTTTGGTCATATGTTTACATTTATAATTATGTTTTTAGCCATGAATGTCTCACACTTTTATTTATGGTTGCATAATATTAAGAATATTATAAAACCTGAAAAAACATTATTATTTTTTAATGTGATTACACAAATAAAAACATGTCTTTAATTTTTTTTTTATTTCTAGTTTTTAGTTTTATATATGTAAACACTGAACTATCAAAATATTTCTCAGTTTAGTATAGTTTTCAATAAATCATTCATGGCACACCAAAATTCTTCTGAGTTTAGCATTTTATTTAAATTATGTTCTTTCTAGTTGATCCTGTTTTCAACAAATCATTCAAATTTTAAATTACAGAATGCTGTTAGACATCAGTAATGCATATAAAATTAAAAATATTTATTTTTTTGCTAAAACTGCTTGGAAACTCTTTTAAAAAATGTATTATCATCAGGAATACATGTGTAAGCAAAGTTTCCATTAGAGTAGAAATTGGGTGAAATTTAATTAAATATTTTACCTAAACTAGAAAGACTAAAAAACAAAATTAGTTAAATAAAAGAATAAAAAATAAAAATTATTCATCTTTTCCAGACTTTGAGAGACTTTTTTTTAAGAGACTAAAAAAATTAATTATACTGCACTTATTTCTGCAATGTAAATTAATATTAACAAAATTTCTTTGAATTAAAATCCTATGTAATGGTAAACAAATTTGTTTTAAAAACTTAAAAATATTCTCATTCATGTGTACATTATCTTATAGTTTGCTGATCACATTAACTGGATAGACTGAGCATGAACAAAAAATTAATTCATCCACAAAAAAAAAAATTCATGGGAGGACATGTGACATTTGAACATCAATTAAAAATAAAACTTTTTTATGACTTGGAATTGACCAAAAATGTGTCATTTTAATTCTATAAATAAAGCATGAAATAATGTATGCAGAAATGAGGATGTATATTGTTAATACAATAACTATTTACAATTAAAAAAGATAAATAAAAATATTGGCACAGTTAATTATTTAAAATAAATTGAGATGATGTTAAATTTTCAAAGCGCAATCTATTACAACTTTCTATTTTACTCTATATGTTGCTACATGATAAAAAATTTAATCAATCCTTACAGAACATATACATAAATATGACTAGTTTTTTCTCCAAAATGCCTGCAACACCATTCCTAAATCAAAATGAAATGTAACATAGCAATAAAGTTTAGTTAATCACTATAAAAATTTTAAGGTACTAGATATCTGGAACAGAAATTATGAAATGTATTTGTGGTCATACTTTCACAGATTCATCTTTAAGGCTCTCCTACCATCACTAAATTGTTAAACACTTGAAAACGTTTGTGAAAAAATGCTATAAACAGTTTCAACCATTTCAAATATTTCAGTATTAGTTATGCCCAATTTAAAACAAAATTTAATGATAGAATGCATTTCCATTACAAATTAAAATATGGAATATACTTTTCTATTTCATGTCATAATTCTTGAACTAGACATGCTAGCACATTAAAAATTTTGTCGTGAATAACTAAGCTATATTGTTACATAACATCTATATTGATTCAGAGATAGTGCTGTAGGCAGTTTGGAGAGAGAAACACCCATCAGTCACCTTTTCACTGGGACACATTGTGCATATATGTTTCAGTCAAATTGTCTGCAATAGACTGCCTTGGAAGTCACCAGATATTTCCATCAACACAGCTATATCTTTTCTAACAAAACACATGATCGATTTGATGATAACATTAAATTTATATTGTAGTCATATTACTTATTAAAACCTATCTACATTGGCTAATTATTGCACATAGCAAAGGTAACAAACCAATGCAAATATCTACACACCTCCTTCAAATTTGCAGATTACAACAAGTCTTTTGGAAGAGAATATGATCAATGGATGATACAAGGATTATACAAAATAAAGAACTTACCTTTTGAAATTTATGTCTCTCAATCATATTCTAAAGTGTAGTGGATCAACTGACTGTGAGAATTTATTAATTTATCTTAATTCGATGATTCAATGATTTAAAATTTAAAGTCAATTATGTGATACTATAAAAAGATGCTAGACAAATTCGGGTTAGCTGATATAAAAATTAGTCAAGATCAGTGTGCCTTTAACGCGCACAAAAAAAAAAAAAAAAAACTTGGGCCATACTGTGGGCACCAAAAAGTATTTTCTTCTCAATGGAAGCAAATTTATCACAATCCAAAAATCTTTAGTAATAAAAAAGAGCTTCAATCCTTTTTAGGACAATTACAAATGCTTTCTTAAGCATAAAACTGAAACAGCTGAACTCTCAAACAGAATCTTCATGAAAATTGCATTTTGATAGTGAGATCCAAAAAAAAATAGAAGATTCCAGAATCTTGTTACATCATCTAAATTCCTATACCATAGTCCAACTGAACATCATATTTCAACAATGTGATGCCTTAATGGTTTGGGTTGGTGATATTTTAGAACTCATATCTATTGTATTTTCTTCCCACATTCATATCAAACACTAAATGTACACCCAAATTGGCAGATAAGCATTAGTTCTCATCACTGAGAATTAAAAAAGTTCATAACTATTTGTACATCTAATCACTTATTCTAAACAATAACTATAAGAAATTATTAAGTAGTAATCAAGACTCTCACCACATTGCATCTCACAAGTCGAAGTACTTTATCTTGGCAGGCTGCAGCTTTAATATGTGTTATATTAAAATATATTCCACATGCAATTATCTTGGATTGCTTCCCCATCTATAAAACTCACACGAGTAAAATTTGAAAACAATTGCTCACATTATCAGTAGGAAACACTGTTACCAACTGGACCAATGGTGATTCAGAGGTATAGAAAATACTAGTATACATTCAGGTCATGCAAAAAAGAAGATCAACCAATCTATATCAGACTTACAAGAATCATTGATTGAAACTTTCAATTTAGAATGGATATCTTATTTGAAAATCCAGAGTGGTCATATTCCTTAGAGACCACATAAAATGCTTGATCTGATATCTAATGGCTACCCAGGAATTATATAAATTAAGATAATAGCTCATTCCTATATTCACTCAATCAAATCTGAAGCTATTATATCCATTATATGGCAGTGTGTAATATGCTACCTGAAGGAAAGAGACTTATCTGTGATGGCTCTTGGTCAAGATTTCCCAATGAGCCTCAAAGCAGCCAACACTTTTTGATCCTTTTGCTAAGTGGCAAGAGATAACTGTCATTCTATTTTTCTATGCTACATCATTAGTTAAAATACTGAGAAGATTGTTTACTATTTGTAGGATTTTAGGGCATGATAATGGTTTAACATTTATTTTGAATAAAATACCGAAAAGATTGTTTACTATTTGTAGGATTTTAAGACATGATATCTTAATAGTGCTTTTCAAGAATCAGACATATTGCTATAAAATTTAAGATTAAAAATCTAGAATATCCAAGCAGCAAAGACCTATTAGTTTAATATATAATTCCAATATCAGTTTTAGGTAAGAATCTTAAACCAGATTGGCTTGAAATAGATAAAACTTTATGTTCAATTGCCAGAAAATTACAAATAGGTAACAAGAACTTATATGGTGTGTATTCAGTGAAAACACAGAATGTATTTTTTTCCTCTAACAATGAAAAAAGGCTATATAATAAAAATCAAAGAGGGGATTTTTCACCATCAATGCAGACATTTGCTTCAAACAAAACCCCTAAAAAAGAAAATATTCCCAATAAGGCCAGAATTGAGACCAATCCAGAAGTCAGTAGTGAAAACAGTTCCAAGTCATCACCAATAAGAAACCAAGGTAGAGAAAGCATAAAAGTGGAAATTCTTTTCTATCATGAAGATTACAATACATTCAGAAGAATTTCAACATGGACTGCAATATATCAATAAAAATTTATTGAATATACAATCAATCACACAAATAACCTATCCTCAAAACACTTCATAAAAAGAAGTGATTAAGCAAAAATAAAGTTTGTGAATCTAATTTTACAATAATAGTGATAGATTACTTATATATAAGAAGTACAGATACCAGTCTTCAAATTGGATAAGTATGATATTATCATAAAGGATAAAGTCAGGGCAAAATGCAATAATGAAAACAGAAAGTTAATGAAAGTGGAAAGTTTGAACCTTCCATCTTATGTGAATATTGTCTCCAGTATCTCCTTCTAACTTCCAATTCAATACATTGTATATTAAATCTTGCTGGTTAATCCCATTAACAATTTTATCGAATTTGATCTGTTGCATAAAAGTAAAATTATTACTACTTTTACTGAGAATTTGTTCAAATATATTATTAATTCACATTATTCTTTTTTATCTTTTTTGAATTCACAGGATCACAAACTCACTTATTCAAATTAACTCATAGAAACAAAAAAGAACAAGAATTTTTCTTAAATAAATGCTTCTATTCCTATAAATATACTAAAAAGTGAAAAATAAAATTTATTCTGCGACACAAATAAAAATATAGGGTGAAATAACTAAGTCTGAAACATTTTGGTATTGAAAGAAGGTAAATATTATTTACAAGTTTATATTTAAATGCACATCTGACTTATGAATTAGTTGTTCTGCCTGTCCTTTTATTTGTGAAAGCTGAAGAAAATTTATTTTTTAGTGAATTTATGTGAAAGAAAACGCATTTCTTTAAAAAAAAAAAATCATTCAATATTAAATTCCAAGGACTGTCACTAGGCAGAGTTAGCAACAAACTCTTTAAAAAATGTCATAGGAAATATACATATTTATACAAGTTTCAACTGTGAAAATTAGGTTCAAGATTTGATCTAGATAAAGAGTTTTCCAATCTTTTTTTAATTATGGCCCACTAAAGGGTTTTAAAACAAAAAATTTCATTACATTTACTCTTTTTATTTAATCTTCATGGCCCATGTCACTTTAAAAATCATTACAGATCAAAAAAAAAAAACCTTCCACAAGAAACAATACTATGGCTTAAATATCAAAAACAGCTGACTGAAACAATTCTTTAGCTAAATAAGAGAATAAATAAACTACACCAATCACACAACTTTAAGATAGAAGCAAAAAATTATTTACTAGTATTTAAAAAATATTGCAGTGTAATCCTGAGATTAATCCTGAGATTTTTTCACCCTCCAAAATTTAATATTTCGCCCCCATAAAAAATCCTTGATCTAGACAGAGTAAGTTAAATAAAAGTATATAATAATAATTTTTTAATTTATTATTTGATATTCCATTATAATTTTTGACTATCAAGTGTTTTTATCATACTCAAGAAATATTTCTGTGCCATTCTAAAATAAATAATGAAACCGAGAGAAAATTCAAAAAAAGATTACTAGCTCAATTGGAAAATTTTTTGGAAATTTTAATATTGCAACAAAATTTGTATCAATTTTATTAAAATGTATAAACATAAATTAAAATATTGATTAAAATTTAATCCTAAATTTGATTATTTACTTCAACTTCTTACACTATGGTTTTAATCTAACTAAAAGTTTACTTATAATAGAAACAATTATAAACAACATAATAACATCAAAGGTGCAGACTAAAAGTTCAAATTGATTTAAAAATGAAATGAATATAATTATAACCAAGTATCCAATCTCTACAGGATCAGTGTCATGAATCTTTCCTTTAAAGAAATACAATAAGGTTTGATTACTTCAACTATAGTCAAATGATAGTAGACAGTATTTCGATAGTCCATTAAGATATAGTTCTGTGATAGGATTCAGTGGAAATTTAATCCAATATCAGAAAGTGTTATTTATTAATTCTTTAGAAATTGCTAAGAGTTAAATATTTTTAAAACAATGTGCTCAATTAAAATTATAATATTGTTGAAAAGTACAAAGGAAAGAGCTTATATTATCTCATTATAGCTATGTACAATGATAAACCCTAGATAAGATAATAACTTATTATACTTCAGGTTTTGACTTGGTGATAATCCTATTGCACTTTGCCACAATGATAAGCAAATTAATTGTGTTATCATCTTATTTGGTAAATGTTTCAAAGTTTTAATAATTATATAGACTGCATAACAGAGATGAAACGTATAAGATTTAGTTTAGTAAAAACTTAAAATTTCCATGGAACATTTTCTTGTGTTTATGCCAATTATTATTACAAATACAAGTTTTAATTATATTTTTGCACAAACTTATTACTATATCATGACAATGAAATAATGAATGAATTTAAACTGCAGAATGAATATTTTATAATACGTTAGAAAATTTGAAAAATGACTTACCAGGTAAAGGAGGAGGGGGTGTAATTTCAGGTAAATGTAGAGTAGTAACTGCCTCATCTACTGATGGAGTTGTTACTTTAGGTCTTTCAGCACTACCTTCAATGTCGGCTGAGCCCTCTTCTAGAAGATAATCTTCATCATCGGTGAAGCTCTGCCTTGTATCATGACCAATTTTGCGTTTTGATGGGTGTGCATCATCTACTATATGGGGGCTTGAAACAGGCTGGACAACATACTTTGAATTTCCTTCTAAATCTTCAAATGTTAAGTCATTATCTATATCGGAAAATGGAAAATCCTGCAAAATAACAAGAAATAAAAATTAGCAATCAATGTGTGTATGCATGCATAAATAATATACAAAAATGTGTAGGGATAAAATGGTTAATTTTGTTTATTCATTATGAAATATATAAAGCATTATAGGTAGGTACAATGCTAATATATATTATCTTTATAAAATTTCTAAATTAGGTGTAAAATAACAAATTACTATAATTACAATAATCTTTTTTTTTTTTCTTATTTTAAGTAAATCAATTGAAAACTGATGCATAAATTAAAAAATAAGAATGAGGAAATTCTTAAGATTTCACTTATCTATCTCAATAATAAATGTTTAAAGTTAGGATTTTACTGTTAACAATTAAATCCCAATAAAACCTAGAATCAGTATATCAATTTTCAAAAGCATTATTTGCTATAGAAATATCACTCAAGAATAAAAACAAATAATCATATGTGAATCAACTATTACTATTTTTTTTCTTTTCTGAGCCAACATAATATCTGATAATTAACAAATATACTCACAGAAAAGGTAGTATTTAATATTCTGCTTTATTATTACCTAGTATGGTTTTAATATATTAAATATGGTAGCTTATTTGGGAGATTAAATAATGTTCAAGCACCAAAAAAGCATATTAAAAAACTTGAAGTTCTAGAGTTCATCTTCCTGCTGCTATGCTAAAATATACAGTGTACTAACATCAATTAAAAAAAAAAAAAAATACAGTCCAAGTCTGCTAAGACACTTTGGTGAACTTAGATATTAATTTAAAGATAACATAATTAAATGTCCTTATTACTCATGAGTTCATAAGAAGTTCAAACTGGAAGTACAAAAGTGGATATGGCCCAAAAACTTTATGTTCCAAAATCTAACATTCTACTGTGCAGCTACATTAAACTGTATGGGACATCATGTCAAACAAAGAAAGAGGTTTTTTTTTTAATAAAAAAAAATTGCACTTTAACAATGCAGACTGGATTCATCAAAAACACGTTATCCGAAGAAGCTAAATTACAGTTCAAATTCTATAATAATAAGACACTTCTTTTGTCAATCTCTAGATTACATCATTGCTCTTATTAAAAAATAACCATTTCTCAGAGAATGAACATGAACAAAATCCTGAATAAAAAAAATGTCATAAACTTTCTATCTGAAAAAATCTCCAAGCCTCACTATGAATTTTAACTTTAAATCTTGGATACAACAGTTCAATACTCTAAATTATCCAAGAAGTTTCTCATTGCATCAAAATTCTCAATACTCCAAAGTTGTAAATAATACAAGATAATTACCAGTTTTCAAATTTTATATTCAGTAGAGGCCAGTTTCTGAAAGATAGTATTGAATATAATACACAGGATATGTCAGTGAAAAAGAAAAGTAAATTGGTTCTTTCTCCACAAATTGTATGCGGTGCCATCTATGAATCAATGCATGTGTTGTGAATTAAATAGATTAGCTATTTACCACAAAAGTTTTGAGGCATTATCATGTCTGGTTCACAACTTAAGACATGAAATGTGACATTGAGTTACATATCTTAACCCACAATTTTGGACAAAACTTCTAGTGAAATATGTGAAAGGATCAAACTGTTATGACAGTAAATCCTGAGTCGCAATAATAGTTTCTAGTAGTTTGGAACATTTTGAATGACTGGAAGAGCATTGAAAAGGATTTATAAAATTATGAAACATGCCGACACATCTTTATGTCATAGTAATTTGTGATCCAGATATGTTAACATTTTAAATATTTCATGGTTAATGAGTAAATTATGATGCTACATAACAGTTGTGTTGATCTAGAAATAGCTCTAACATGTAGCTTAGAGAGAGAACAAGTCAACAGTCAGTTTTTCACTAAGACACTAAAAACAATATTAAAAATACAAAATTTGTAATGTGAATATGACTGAATTATAGAATGGAAGCTTGGCTTGGTAAACAGTGTCCATTTTTATGGTTTTCTCAAATTCACCAAAAGTGAAAACATAAAAAGCAGAGGTGTTAATCTTACAAATATCAGGCTTCAAATGATATTTGAAATTTAAATTGTTAATAAAAATTGATTTTCTTATTGTTTTAAGTACTTAATAGATTTTCTCTAAACTAAAATTGATCTTTGAACTGAATGATTCTCAAATTTTAGAGATAATGGTATTCTGTCTATAAAATAAAATGTTAATTCTGAAAATAAGACAAATCAAAATAGTCTATTTGGACTACTCCAGTTCTGTTACCTGTTGGACTTGGATAATCAAGATATCAGAAGGTTATGCTTATTAAAATCCCCACCCAACACTGGAATGGTATTAGTAAAGTTTGATCCTGAAAAACACAGCGTAAGTTGAATCTCATGTAATGTTTTTTTTTTGTTGTTGTTCTAAGAAAATTGTCACTAGCTTTCTAAAACAACAGCTATTGAAGATATGAACTCATCTTAAAGCATGAAGTTATTTATTAGTTAATAAAAAACACACACACATTTTAAATTAAGTATGAATTGCAGAAAATTATACTAAGCTGTGTTATAAAGAAGAAAAATAAAGAGAGAAATTATTTGTATTTTTTCGACATGTATCATCTCTCATTAGCTGACAAAATGCACTATATCATAAATACTTTTTTAGTTATCTAAAACCAAGTATTTGAAGAAAAAAAAAACATGCTGAGAATGTAATATGACACAGCATGCAAGTGGCCCCTTACATAATCTTAAAACCAGCATAAACTTGATGATCACATTATTTTTACAAAAACTATTCAAGTTATTCATAAACACTTCCACAGAATATGCATAAAATAGAGACTGTCCTAAAATACAACCAATAACAAAATACTACATACGAGCATTCATGAAAACACTAAATCATCCTCTAACTATTATCAAGATAAGTTTTCAAATCAATTTTTATACTACCTTGAGAAAAGAAAAAAGGCTAACTAATAAATCAAAAAACATCTTATAATGAAAAGACTAAAAGATGAAAGAGAATGATTAAACGAATATAGAACAAGAAGCATTTAATTGAAGTAGAAAAGCAGTAAATAGTTTTATTGCATAAATTTTAAAAGATGATTACAGTTTTGTCTAGCTGCTACTGTTGCTATGAATAATTGATCAGCTCTCTAGCAACAGCATTTGACAACCCATGCAATAAAAGTGACCATCCTTTAATGTGTCCTATCCTATTATACAGTGGATTGTCATAAACAACTTCAGCTAGAGGAGAAAATTGTAAACAAACTTGCAATATTTATCTTGATTGGTTTAAAATTTACTTAAATTGTTCATGGTAATCCTCTATATAACAATGCAGAATGTATTAACAATCATTCACTCATTTAGCTGCATATATTGTTGAAGGCTGTGACTAGAGGGTAGATCTATTCATAGCAATAGTCACTTAAATATAATAATCTTGACGGTTTGCCTGAAGGTTTGTGATGGCATTTTAGTATTATTTGTTGGATTATTTCCATCACCTAATATTAAAAAGTGAAAGTCTTTAGAACAATTTTAAACTTTATTTAAACTTTCCAAACACATTCAACTGTTAGTAATAGCACACAGGTTAATATTTTTACACATTTCAAATGATATTCTTCTTCTCTCTTCTTCAGGCATTGCTGGCCTGACCAGTGACAACCCTAGCAAGGGAATCAAAACTGGATCTTTAGATTCTTGAATTTTAAGGTGATGTTCTAACCCACTGAGCTATTCTGCCAAAGACAAAGGTCAGTAGAAAATTCATTCTTAAAAGCAAAATTAATTAGTGGTTTCCAAAAATTATCACACTGGGTTGACTTATGAAGTTATTTATTATCGTCATGTGAACAGTTTCTTTGAATTTTCTTCTTTGTACTTTGTTCTTTTAATTACACAAATACACTCACAAACACAATCACATAGTTACAAAAAATATACTCAACATGTTAACACTAATTACTTTATATCCATAAACAAAGTACAGATAGGATGCAATATCCAATGAGATAAAAAAAAAAACAACTTATCAGACTGATAGTCAAAAATAAATGTATAATTTCAATAATGAATGATCAGTTCAAGTATTCAAAAAAATTAGAAAATTGAGATTTTGTTAATGAGATATGATTTTGTATACCAGCTACTTTTTTTTAAAGAATATAGACTTTATTTTATATAAAGTGTTACAAATGAATTTCTCTAGACAACAAAAAAAATCTAGTATAAATTTACATTTTTACTAATAACTTCATGAATTTCTTGTACTAAGAACCAGTCCATGTGGATAGATAGATTTCTTTGGGTGCAAGAAGCTTATCTTTTTTTCGAATAGAATTAAATGTATCTCTAATTGGTTATAACTATATGACATCTAAGTAACCATATATGCATCTTCTGATATTGCAGAAATTACCCATTTTAATATTATGAATGATATCAAAGAGTTCTGGATTGTGATTATTGAAATAATTTTGAATTATATATTTTGCTTCTCTTAGTCCCAAGCAAGAAACAAGAATATGATCAAATGTTTCACTATCTTTTTTACACAAAATACATAAGGAATCAATCCTTTTAAATCCTCTATTTGAAACAAGGAAATCGTTGGTAGGAAGTGAAGATAGATTTATTTTAATGATAAAATCAATATATTTAGGCATTAAATACCATTTTCTCATTTTATTAAAAAGATTGATATTAGTCACTTCAAGATAACTAGGAGGGCATATCAACTGAGGATTTATCATTTTAAACGTGTCCCAATATGTGTGCTTATTATTAAAAAGAATTTCATTTAAATCCATTTGTTTATCAATAAGTGAGATGAGAAGTTGTAGCCAATTTTTTTTAATATTCGGGGGATGCGTATCTGTGGGAAGGATTGTGTCAATAATGTTTTGGTAATTGAATTCAATCTTGATGTAGTAGAATAAATTAACTATATTTTTAATTAATAATGTATTAATTGAATGTAAACCTAGGCCATTAAGTATTTTTGGATTTTGCATTTTACGTATACAGACCACTTTTTTTTTTCCAAAGGAGGCCAGAGCACAATGAGTTAATTTGCGAAGTAAATTTTTTAGTAGGGTTTAAAATCGGTAAATAATAATTAATTCTGCTGAAAACAAGAAAATTTAGTAAGAGAACTTTATCATATAAAGATAAGTAAATGCTTTTTAGAGAATCTATTATTTTTTTTGTTGATATAATCAGTTTGTCTTGTAACATTTTTCTCATTTTGTTTGGTGAAGGGTACAGTGGTATACCTAAAAAAGGTTGAGGTTTTGATGAGAAACATGCAGGGACATTTTCTCCTGAATGAAGTTTCCAAACTGCAGATTTCTCTAGATTAAAATTAATTTGTATTCCGATGAAAACTTTTTAAGGATTTTTTCAAGTTCTGGTAGGTGTTTAGCTGATGGCAACATTACAACAATATCATCCATATATGCAAGATGTTTTATTTCTTTGTTTAGAAAAGGAACAAAAACTCCAGCAAGTTTTGTTTCCATTTCTATGAGAAGAGGGTTAATATAAGCAATGAATAAAAGTGCACTCAAAGGTGAGCCCTGAGGAATAGAAATTGATGATTTAAAGCCAGGTGCAATTCTACCATTGAGTGTAATGAAAATTTCTCTATTAAATAGAAGATTCTCTATCATAGTAAGATAGATGGAGGGAATTCCATATTGTTGTAGTGTTTTCATTAATATTTCAATTCTTAGTGAATCAAATGCTGCTATAATATCTAGTTGTACAGCTATTGGCTTTGATTTTCTCTTAATTCTAATGTATTCTGTTAAAATTTTGAAAAGGCAAATTGCATGCATTGTAGATGAACCTTTCTTTGCATATTGAGTAGAAGAAATATTATCTAAAATGTTTTGTTGAATCTTGTCTTTAATCAGCCCTTCTATGATTTTAATAAGAAGAGGAGTCATAGAGATAGGTCTTATATTTGATGTAATAGAGGGAAGACCTTTCTTTTTTTAAAAAGGCACCAATGAAATAGGGTAGAGGCCAGGTATGTCTTGACAACTTGAGGCTATGACGTCAATGACACATTTTATAATTGGAACAGTAAAGTGAGCCAAATGTGATAGTACAAATTTTGGGAGGCCATGAGAGCCAGGATGTGTTTTTTCAGGAAGTGAATTTAATTTGTTTAAAATTAATTGCTCAGTTATTTCATGATCATTTTTTTGACTATTGTTGAATATGGTTCTAATTTGATTGCCGGATGTTGTACGAAGTTTATTGAAGAAGAAATTCCTAATAATCATTAGCGTTGAAGAACTAGCATAGTTGGCTCCATTGTCTAAAATGGATAAAGGTGTAATAAGTTTTGGTTTTGATCCTAATGCCTAACGAATATAACTTTTAGTCCAGGCATGTCTACTGGCTAGAAAAACTTTAGATCTCTTAATAGAAATATTTTCAGCTAGTGCCCTTTGTAATTCTTTATATTTAATTTTAATTTGAAGTATTTTATTAATATTAAGTGTCGTAGAGGGCATTGAATTCATTATGTCAGACAGAGAATCCATTTCTTTTAGCATTTTACATGGTCCATTTTGTTTTCTACAAAAATAATTGGTTATGGCTCTTAGAATTTCAGTAAAAGTAAACCAGGTATCAATCGGTGGCTGAGATAGGATATTTGCCTTGTGAAAATAAATGTAGGCCTCAGAAAAGACAGCCTCGGGAGTTGTAAATTTATTAATTAGTCTTGATGTTCTTGGAAGACCATCAATAATATTAATTAGCCCATTTATGCAAAGCAAAATTTTTAAAGCTAGGTGATCAGAGAAAAAAACATGTTTTAGAGATGTTTCAATCTTGAAATGTATGTCAGGAGAGTAATAAATCAAATCTATAAGTGAAGAATACTGTTTTGTGTAGAAAGAATAAGCATTATTATTAAAGAAACCTTGAGTTGACATGAGACCATAATTAATTAAATGTAAATATTTTCTGTCAAATGTGTGATAAGAAAGATTAAAATCGCCCAATAGAATAGTTGATGCTGAATTATGATAAAGAGCCAAGTTAATTATATTTATTACTTTATAAATCGTATTACTATTATTTTGTAGATAGAGATATAACATTTAGATTTGTCTGACCAAATACAAAATTAACTATTATAACATTTGAATCTAAATGGATAATATTAAAGGTTGTAAATTTAGATATGTGATTTACTATGAATGCAACTCCTCCTGATGGAGAATTTGCTATGGAGAATTTAAATAGACCTAATGAAGATAAAATTTCTGATATTTTGCAGTTGCTGTTTATATGTAATTTAGTTTCTGCAAAGAAAATAATATCTGGTGTTTCTTTTAAGAAAAAATCTTTTATAGCATAGACACGTTGTAAAGAGTTTAATCCTCTTACATTTATACCTATTATTTTAATTTTCATTGAGTATTGATAAAAACTAGAATTTTAAAATATAAATTAAATTTGATTAGGCATCAATGGAAAAAATGAAAGAATCATTCCAATACATCAAATCCAACTAAGGTTGAGAATTGGAAATCACTCTCTTTGTCTTCTACCACTTCAGGTGTTAATAAATTAAGATGTGACCCTGAATTTGTAGGAGTGATATAAGCAATCACATTATTTGTTGTACTTAATGATGTATTAGACTTCTCTATTTGCATTAGATTATCTAATTCATTTTCATATTCTTGATTTTTTTTGATTTTTTTTTTGTTAGGATGTTTAATAATAGAATTTAAGTCATTATCAGAGCCACAAAGTGTGCTTGAACTATTAGAAGAATCATTTATTATTTCAGTAGTTTTATCTAAATTTGTAATTAAATTTCTTTTTTTCGTTTATGTAATCTTGGTAAACTCTTATTTAAATGAGAATTAATTAATTGTTCAGAAGTATTAAGAAAACATTGATCTTCTATTTATTTTTTATTTTTTTCTATTTCTTCGTGAAGAATCCCTGTAATCTCTTGTGATTTGAGTTGTTGATTTCTTTCTAATTGGCTACTTTGCCTACTTTGAATATTAATAATTGAAGAAGAATTATGAGAAAAAGAATTTCTATGATGATCAATGTTTGATGCAAAACAGGAATCTTCCCGTTGTTTGTTTTGATAATCCAAAACTGGGCAATGGTGAAACTTAGATGATTTAATATTACATCTTTGGCAAAAACTTTTCGGACAGTCTTTAATTAGATGGTCTCTTGATTTGCATATATAGAACTGTGATGGAACTCCTTGAAAACTTATTACTAAGTTAGTCTTTGCAACGGTATGAAATGATGGGATGTCTAGAGCAGTGATATTTTCTTTAAGGGCTAAGTTAAATGAGGCTATGTTCGAAAGCACATGGGAAGGAGCTCCCTTCTCATTTAAAAAAAAAAATTCTGACGTTATGCCATAAATGTTTAGTATTTTTTGAAGATCATGTGAATCAAATCCTGGGTAGCAATTTCTTATAATACCTTTTAGGGATCTTTTTATATTTAAATCAACTTTACATAACCATAAATCTTCAAGCATTCTGTAAGTATTTATAAAAGCTGTTTTGTATGTAATAGAAGCAAATTCTAAATTAAGATATCTTTTGTTTTGATGATGATACACTTTATTTATATAATTCCAATGTTTATTTAAACTAAGAGTGTTATATAATAAATCTATAGGGAAGAGTAAAGGTTTAATGTCATTGTTAGTTGCTGAGATAATTAATGTGTTCTCCTTTTGATATACTTTGAAAGAGTCTAAAAGTGCTTGAAGAATAGATAAATTAAATTATCTGCATTTTTTGCATTAATAATTGATACTTTTGTGTGATCAAAATGAGTTTGCTCTGTTTCTTCATCATCATCTTCAAGGTCTAGAGAGAGAAGTGAGTTTTGTGAAGAATGATGTGAGATAGTACAATTGTTTGTTGGTATTTTAGTTTTAACCTTCTGAGCATAGCTCATTTTGTTTTCATTAATTCCTTTATTATCATTTTCATGTAATACTGAGTAATGATAACTATTGTCTTTATTTATATTCTTGCAAGCTTCAACAGTTTTATTTTGTTTAGCTTTATCCACAGTCTTATGTTCTTTATCATTAACCCTGGTATCAATCAAATTGCTAATTTCATTTGAAGAATCATCACAATCTTCTATGCAATTTTTTTTTAAAGTTTGAATTGTTAGTTTTATTATATAACTCAAAACTAAACTTTTTATCATTCAAAATATTAGGAGATGAAATTAGAGTATTGTTATTTTCATTTCCAATAGACTCTTGATTATAAATACCCACATAATCGTGTAAGTTTTGATTTTTCAATTTTGGATTATTTTCTTTTATATTTTCTGAAGCAGGGCTTAAGTCAAATTTATCAACATTTGTTGGCAATTCAATACCATTTTCATTATTTATCTTTTGAACTTCAGAAGTTTTAAAATTTGATATTTGTTTAGAAATGATATTAGTGTTAGAAAAATCTTTATGTAGTAATACTTTTTTTGACTTTTTTGTAATTTGCTGATTTGAACTTTTAATAGAATAAATTGAAGCATTTGCTACAATAAATTCTTTTTGTTCTAAATTTCCATTTCCATTGTTATCTGAATTATCATAACGTTCTAATTTAGAATTAGGTTTAACAATGCTTTCTTTCAATATTATTTTTGAATTACTTGAATTATTTGTTTCATTTTCATTTTCAAAAGAAGTTTCACAGGAAATTTTAATAGATTTCTTTTTTATATCTTTTGTTGACATTGTTTTTGATGTTTTAAACTCATTTTGCATAGAAACATTTTTGTCATCCATTACTAAGGAATCATGTTTAACTTTTTCATTTGAATTTTCTTCAGAATAACTCTGAATTTTACTCATTTGCTTCTCATCAGACTAAAAGATTTAAGTCTTACCTTTCAAATTAGAACACACAATTCTTCCTTCACACACTACTACTCTTAAGAAAAATAATAATAAAATCAGTCTAAATATCAAACAGCGCGCTCTACGTAAATCTCACAACTGTAATAATTGCTCTTCACGTGATTTATATTATTTGATTATCTGAACAGAATGTTATCAAGACAAATACTTTTCAACCTGCTAATTAAGTCTTGAAAACAAATTATCCTTATATTAGCTATTATATAAGCAAGTAATTAAAATTAATTTGTGTACTCTTGACTATTACTAATCCTAATGTTGCTAATAATTGGATAACTTCCATAAAGGTGCAACAATTATTTAACCTGTGCACTGTTTATTTTTGTGAAATTTTTCTGAAAGATATCTAATCTGTAAATTTTTAAAGGTGTTTCTAATCCTGATTGCTGACCCTAATTATTATAGGTGTGTTTGGTAAGCTATTAATTGATAGTGTCTTCAATTCGTGGAGAGATGCTGAGCAGTTTCTATTGTGCTGCCATATTGGGCAAAAGAATTTTTTACATTTCAATTCTACTGTGATTGATTATAATACTTCTTCCATAACATGATATTTTGAACTGTTGCCTTATAATTAATTTTTAGTTTACTCATCAACAGTTAACTCTTTGGACTATAAATTAACAAGTGGCTTTTTATGATCAATTTTTACTCATTATTCTTGATCCAGAATTCTTTCAACTTGCACTGCTGACAGCTGCTTCTTCAAGACTACTTTTGTTGAGGTTTCTGATGATATATAAGTTCTTGAAGATTCTGGTGGTCTTTTCCTGTAAAAGTAACGAGTTTTTTTATAGAGTAAAATTGGCAGTAGATAGATTTATTTACCTCATTCTGTTTTTACACTATAAAGAACTCTTATTTTTATATGATTCTTTTCCAAAACATATCATCTCATTATGATATGCTAATGAAACATGACCGCCTTTCATGAAATTAGACATAAATTATATCTATTACAATGGCTGCTGGAGGAAAGTTGCATTAGATCCAAACAATTCAGGTGAACTAGCTCCACCTATAAAACTCTCATCGATGAAAGCCAAAAACTATTGATTACTCAAGCTTATACTAGGTGGTATAACTGAAATAGGAGAAATAGATTTTTGCTTAAAAGTAAAATGTTGACAGAGACCACATGATGTTTTGTTAGTGCTTCTTTATATATATATTTTCTTTTTCACGATTGTTTAATTATTTTTTTAAATACTGTTTTGCTTTACTTATCTCAACATCTGAATGGATATTATATATTAATATCAAAATTCTCATTTCTATTAAAATTACTTTATTAAAATATCAGATTAATTAATAAAATTCAAATAGTCTAAAATATATATAAAAAGTAAATATTTTAATAAATATCAAGGTTGGGTATTTAAAAATTAAGAATTTGCACTGATTACTGTTTGTTTGTTTTTTATTAGCTCAGTTGGTTAGAATGATGCCTTAAAATTCAATATTCAAGAATCTAAAGGTCCAGGATCAATTCTTACGCTAGTATGATCATTGGTCAGATTGACCAACAACACCTGAAAAAAGAGAGATTATTTTAGCCTGTGTGATATTACTAACAGTTGAATATAATTGGAAAATTTAAATGAAGTTTAAAATTTTCTAAAGACATTCAATATTTAATGTTAGGTGATGGAAATAGTCCAACATCTAAGTACAACCTAAATGAATTTGTCAGTCTACAATTTCTCTATTCAAACACCCAACTCATGCTTTATTTTACGTAATTTATAGACACTATTTTTTTAATATTCCAACAATATTCTCTTTTTCCAAGATCTGCAGACCTAATCTAAAACTGCATTTTTACTCATTTTCTAAATATATATATAATCATGCAAATGAATCAGTAAAAAAAAAAAAAGACACATGGCTTTATTGTTCAGCAGTTCATAAGAAGTTTGAGCACCAGACATGCAAGCATCAGAATCAAACCTGGGACCTCCTGATCCCAAGTCAGATGTTCTACCAACTCCAGCAAACTGTGCAGGGCAATGAATGACCCACAAGCTAAAAGTTTCTGGACAAACACTGGACTAAAATATCATTTAAATATCACATGACTTTCAATAAACAAACTATACGATCTTTATTTTCAATTTTAACAACTCTGAAGTTGAATAAAATCATTATGTTAAGCTTATTTCGCTTATAGACTATAAACTATCTAACAGATAAATACATTTTTATTATACCTACTTTTTAAAACCCTATTCAAGGTATATATATATTGTAGATTTCTTCATTCAACAAATTCTTACTTATCACTTTAGAATACTTGTTTTTTAATGTCTGGGGGAAGGGGACATGAGATTAGATTAGTATCCAATCTTTCATCATTTCCTGTAAACAATTTCTGCATTTTCCTTGAGTGTGTCCCGGTAAAAAGATGACAATTCTCCTTCCCAAGCTGACAGCAGTACCAGCTCTAAATCAATCCAAGTGTCACATAACATAGTTTAACAGATCACCACAAATATTTGAAGATGCTAGGATATCTGCATCATAAGCTATGACATTAAATATGATAGTGTGTTTCATACCTCTGTGAACCATCTTCAGTCACAAAATCTTGGAAACTATTTGAAAAATATTCTTGCAACTAGTGACTTTCATTCCTAAATAATATAAAATTCATGCATTGTGCCATCATTGGTTAAAGTAATAAACTATGCTATCATACTTTATGTTATGACTCATCATTGAGATATACTAGGACTTTAAAACTTTTATTGTAACTAAATTATGTTTTTTACTAATGCAAATGTTGATCTAAAGATGGAGCTACAAGCAGCTTTTCTCTGAGACATCCTGTTTAAATATTGTTTCCAGTCAATATATAACTCTGTGTTTTCCTGAAGGTTTGTGATGACCTCCTGAAATTTTGTGCAAATACTAACCTGTTTGATGTGCTATTACTGATAGTTAAATGTATTTGGAATATTTAAATAAAGTTAAATTTTTCTAAAGACATTCAATATGCATATTAGATTATGGAAATAGTTCAATATAAAAATACAAATAACTCTATCTTTAATAATTTATACAAATAACTTCCTTATTTTTAAAAACCAATCTTATTCTAAATAACTCTCAATCTTTCAAGTATATTCTGTCATGTCATAATTTTATTTAAAATATGGCAATGAATATTCTTTAACAACCATTCTTTTATCATTTCTCCTACAATGTCATCTATTTTTTTCAAGTTTTCATTTGTTATTTTCTGTGTGTCTTCATCATTTCCTTTTCACTTATAACATAGCATTCCTTGTATTTGAATTTTTTTTAAAAAAAAAAAACTCATTTTATTTTTATCTTTTTCCATCCATTCTAGATCTTACCATCTTCCTCTGCAAACTCTTTGATAATGATTCTTTCAGCTTTTCTGATTCCCAATTCCTTTGCCTTCATAAATCCACATCTGATTTATAATTTCTTGATATTTAATCTTTTACTAAATAGCTAATTGACCCTTACTTTGAATATACTGATTTCTTAAATATAAAACTATAGTTAAATGAAAGATGTGGGTGAATTTATAAAAAGGAAACTGGTGTACAGATGCATGTTTGTGCATGGAAGTAGTGTCCTTTCAGGACTACTTGAAAAATTAATATTCTCTTTTTTTTTTTTTAATTTAATTTATTTAGCCATAGCCACATAGCTTTGACTGTAGAAGATATACTTCAGTATTTGTATCTATGAAGGTATGGATTAACTACAAGATTTAGTTTTGACAGTGGTTATAATTCTCTAAAAATTAAAATTTTGATATATAAAAAAAACAGCTTATTATATATCATCTTGATCGATATGTATCCAACAGATGTTTGTTATTTAAATTAGCTTTGCATTGACTATAAAAATATTCTTACTTTGCATGGTATTGGTATGATAAAAGGTATCAAACTAATAACATAGACATTGATTCAGATGTTTGCTAACTCTAAATCATCCGAAGAGTGAAGATTGTTCACAAATTAATCCATAGTGAGAGAGGGTGGTTTGAATTTCTGCACTGGAGGATAGTTGCAATATAATGGAATTACAAAGAGAGTCACTGATAAAAAACAAAAATTTGGAATAATCATTATTTTCTCACTAAATCACCCAATGAAATTAAGTCTATTTTATCAATTCTCTGCTCTGTACTGCCAAGAAATTCATTCATAGTAAGAGAGGATGGTTTGTATTTCTGCATTGGAAGATAATTGCAATATAATGGAATTAGAATAAGAGGGTCACTGATAAAAAGCAAAAAATTGAAATAAATAATGATATTGTTTTTTCTGCTAAATAATCCACTGAATTTAAATCCACTTTATCGATTGTCTGATCTGTACAGTTTTTGGTAAATAAGAAAAAATGTCACACGAATTTGCTTTTTGCCTTGTGTTATCTTTTGTCAGAGGAAGTAACACAGAATTTTCAGTTTCAGAGTGAAGACACGATCTATAAAAGGTAATAATAAAATTAGAAGAACCCTTCTTGATATAATATTAAAATGAAACCCATCTTTTTCTCCTATGCAAAAAAAAATTGCACTTCATCTTTGATAAAACTATTGCACATATTCATGAAACCATGACTCTGGGCAGTTGTTCACAATTAACAGAGCATCCAACTTGGAATTGGGGGAGATTCCAGGATCAATTCTGGGATTTGCAGGTCCAGCGCTCAAACATCTTATGAACTCCCAAGCAATAAAACCATATGCATTTCTTTTTTTATGAAACAAAGCAGTCTGAATATGACAGAAGGAATTTATTTCCACAATTGTGAAAGCCAGAAACTCTCAGTCCTGAGTTCACTAATCTAACCCTGCACTAAATCACAAAAGACGTTCTAATTGGTTGACACCTCTTCTTTCAGGCAATCACTATCTGAAATATTCTAATTACAGATTAACTATTTTAGTCAAAAGATAAAACAAAGAAAAATGATTGAAATGCTTAGAGTGCCTTCTTTGCTGTTTGCCTGGGGAAGAATGTTGGAGGGAACTCATTTGAGAGATGCTTGCCTTGTAGTAAGCTATTTGAAGTTTTTTTTTTTAACCTTTCACTATATATTTTAATCTGCTACATTTTTTCATTCATTATCAACTTTACATTCCTTTTATACATATATAATTAATAAAAATGAAATGTAGTTAAACTCAAATTATTGTAATTAATAATTTTAAAAATTAAGTTTCTTTGTAGCCATTACATGATTAGCAACAATTAGTCAGAAAGGAAAAAAAACTGCTTTCCTAAAGACTCTATTTTTATGTAATTGGAATATCAAAGGTTAATAAGAATTCTAAAAAAAAAAAAAAAACAGATTTGATGGAATAATCTATTTTAATCAGACTGTTTTCTAAATATGTGGATATAATTTTTGTTTGTTTATGAGCAGAAAACAAATAAATATTGGGGGGGGGGGGATAATGACCATTTAATGCAAATAGATTATTCTTTCTAATTGGTACCTTTTTTAAATTCAAAATAATAAATTAAGTATTTAGATGACTCTATATTTCAAAATGTTGAAAAATACATAACATAATGGTAGTGATATTAGAAAAAGCAATTATTTCCCATTAGGAAAAGTTAGAAGAGAAACTCAATTTAACAATAAAGTTTTTTTTGCTTCATTTGAATCATATTTTTTATTAAGATGTTTGTTTCTCTTTCTGACCGTGTAATGCCTCCGCCTGATGGCGCTATTGTTTGCAAAAAATATGAAATGTAACGTTACCCCGGGCGATAATTTTTTGCATTCTGCTCTCTGCCAATTTTTCAAATTATTTTTACAAAAATTTATGATGGAAAATTATGTTTTCAACATTTCCAATGGTATTTAACACAATTTTCATTTTAAAAATATAGCACACCTCTTTTATTCAATTGTTTTTGTCCATTTGAGTCTTTTATATATATATATTAAAATGTAATTTTGATCAAAAGACATTACACCCTATAAATATGCACTATGCCCATGGGCACCATGGCACCCGCAGACCATTTTATGTGTGCCCGCCACTATCCGAACACGATAAAACATTATTTATCTGATAGACATAAATTTAATTTTTTAAATTTCTTTTAAATTATTGTATAATATTGTAATCAAATTGTAGGGCATACTATACTTTTACAGTGTAAAAATATAAACGTTAATTATTAAGTTAAAATTTTATTTTTGAAATAAATATTTTTTTCTAACATTATGTGTATTATTAACAATATCCAACTATAAATTTACATTGAAAAAATAAATGATGCTCCCTACCTGGTTGAAAAAATAAATGGTGCCCGCCACCTGGCCGGTATTATAGAATGTGCTCTTAAGTACAAAAAGGTTGGGGACCTCTGCTCTAGCTTGTGCTTTGGTTTGAGAGTATCCTTTGTACTCAACAAAACATTGTTGAGGTATTAAAATAACATTACAGCACATGTATATAAAGTGTAATTCCCTTCCTATTAAAGTTACATATGAATACCGCCGCTAGTAAATTCGATCCTTTCCGGGGTTGTGAAATTATTACCACAAATTCTATCCTGGGTTTGCATAAAATATCTCCAAATAGAAAGTTACATATATTAAAATGCTCTATCTCTCCAAATCAATTGCTTCTTCTATTGCGAGAGACTGGGTTTTACTCCATATGTGAAATTTATTAACAACATTTTTTTCATATCTGTTAAAACTTTAAAATAAGTAGATGATTTTCATCTATAAATTTTCTTTCATATTTTTTTGTATTTTATTTTCTAGCTTAAATTTTAACAATTTATAAATCTTATTTATAAAATGTTAAAAAAAATTATAATGATTTTTAATGTGTATGTAATTATTTACAAGCTCATTAATAATCATTAGAATTTAATCTAAATTAATATTCACAACTGTAATCTGGCTTGATTAATATAAAGCTAAAATTGCTTTAAATAGTTTCAATCTTTTGCATATTAATGCCCATTTTAATACTATATAACAAACTGAAGGTCAGATAAAAGGAATCATCTTTTATCTGACAAAATAGATTGACATTGATATAACAAAAGGTTGGTGTTATTTACAAGATCGCTTGTGAATTATCTTAATAATGTATTCAGACTTGTTTGTTTTGTGAAGTGGTTTATAAAATGTTTGAATATAAATAACATCAAATTTTTCATTTTGCAACAGATTGTTTGCATCATCAAATTACCTTCCAATTTTTATCTACACCACTAATCTGTTAAGACAAATATTGTGGCAAAATTATGGTTAATCATTTTTGCTCTTAATATTTCTTTTTCTTTTTTCATACTCTGAAATCTCATAATACGATCATGGTTAACATGTTGTGTCATATTTTATACCACAAATTATCCAAGATTTCAACAAACCAAAAACTAAATTATCAATTTTTGATGTGACAAATATTTTTACTCACCATCAAATTTATTTCTTTTGACAGAATAAAATCAATAATTTTTTTTTTTGAGTTTGGAGAATAACACAAGAATGGTATGGTTGTGAAAGTTATAAATCTTTATTAACAATTTTAAAAAAGTACTACACATGACAATATCCAAGTTCTTTTTTAATATGTTTTCAATTGGAACTAGAAGTTAATCTATGTATGACTCACTTTTAATAGTAATGTTTCATTAAGTATAACAAAGTTACACTGGTAGATTACTTCCAATTTATAATTAATATTTGTTGCAAATAATGGGTACTGTGTTTGGAACCATGTTGATGAGAAGTTTGTACAATGTTTCTAGCAAGTAGGTTAATGTATTTCTTAACTGAATTTGCAGTCTGGTTACCAGGGAGTAATGGCTGCATATTTATTGCAAATGCAGTTACTGTGTTTTTAACTATGTTAGCGAAGTTGTTGCAATGTTTTTATTGAGTAGGTTCATGTATTTCTAATTCTGTTGGCAGTCTTATATAGCAGGATGTAAATGACTTTAAATTACATGACTACAATCTTATAACCAAATTATAAACAGTTTTAACTTAGAATGAATTCTGTTTTATTAGTAGGAGATGATTTCCTGTTTTGATAAGTTATTCTGAGGGTGTTGCAATTTTAAGCTGATTAAATAATTGGTTAAAAAGGTAATTTATTATAATAGTTTCATCCCTTAAATTCATGCTCTATGATTAGCTAGAAATAATTTGTTAAAAATTAGGTTATAACACTTCCGAATATTTAATTCATTTCGAAGCTTATTTTCCGATTAAGATTTATACAAAGAAGTATAAACATGTTGTGTTAAACATTTTATTAATGATTTAATAATTATTTTGATTTATAATTGTTTAAAAAATAATTGGCATATTATTTTTTAAAGATAGCAAATGAATCTATATGATGAAGAGTTGTTTTGAAAGTGCAGTAGTGACTACAGTAGGGTACAATCTTGCCTGAAAACAACCAAATGCTTTGATATTTCAAATTTGGCACAAAATAATAGCATAGTGTTGGATTAGTTTACTTTTAGTACAAATATATATATATTAAAAAATAAGATAGAAGTTCATATAACACAACAAATACTAGTCAAAATTTTACTACATTTTTTCCACAACCATGGTTTCATCTATTAACAAATAGACTTTCTCAAGTGAAATTTAACTAAACATATATATATACAAAACAAAATAGTCTTCCTATCATTCACTTCAAAAATCAATTTCCTTTAGCATCAAAGGATGTCATCATGAGATTGATGGCTTCAAATTCAAAACATTTTATTTTATTTTCAATTCACTTTTTTCATAAAAGATAACCTCTGCATTGTCAAATAATATTTTATGGCCTGTATTCAGTTTATGAATAAAAAACACTAAGTTTTGATATCTATTTTTACCTTTACTCTTATGAATTTCAACTCTTTCATTAAAACTTAATTTACTCTGACCTATATAAATTTTATGACAACTGCAAGATATCTTATCAAGTATCCCAGGAATAGATTTGCAATCAATTGACTATTTTGAACAATTTAGTAATGAATTTAAATTCAGGCCTTTCTTCCAGGCTACTTTCATACCACCCAATAAAAAACTATTCTTATAAATCAATTTACTAATTGATGCCTTATAGGGTGAATAAAAAGTTTATTTTTTGACTCTATAAGACATCAATTAGTAAACTTATTTATAAGAACAGTTTTTTATTGGATGGTATGAAAGTGGCCTAGAAGAAAGACCTGAATTTAAATTCATTACTAAAGAGTTCAAAACAGTTCACTGAGTGCAAATCTATTCCTGGAGTAGTTTATAGGATTCATTGCAGTTATCATAAAATTTACATAGGTCAGAGTAAATTAAATCTTAATGAAAGAGTTAAAGTTTATAAGGGTAAAGTTAAAAATAAATATAATCTCATTCATGAATTGAATACAGGTAATAACATTATTTGACAATGCAGATTATCTTTTATGAAAAAAATGAATTGAAAAGAAGAATAAAAGAAACTTTGCTGATAAAATGTTTTGAATCTGAGGCTATCAATTTCATGAAGAGATTCTTTGATGCTAAAGAAAGTTGGTTTTTGAAGTGAATGATGAGAAGACTATTTTGTTTTATGTGTATATATATGTGTGTGTGTTGCATGTTTGGTTGAGTTTCATTTGAGGTCTATTTGTTAATAGATGAAACCACGGTTGTGGAAGAATTTTAGTAAAATTTTGTTGTTTTGGCTAGTATTGTTGTGTTTTATGAATTTCTTTTTAAAATACACCTGGGTCTCTTTTTGTGTGGATTTTTTTTAATGTGATTTTGAAGTTATGCAATTCATGTTTCTTCTTAATATCTTTTTATTCGCTTTTCTTTTATGCGATAAAGAAGTTCATATTTCATTTACAATCGGGATTTCCCCATTTTATATACATACATTAAATTCTACATACTTTAAATGCCTGTTGGAAAAAGGTTTGGCAATAAATTTAGATACCATAGAAGATTTAGAAAAAGATAACGAAACAGAAGTGTAACATGTTCATTTCACAGCAAAAATGATTCGAAAGTCTTCAACTTTCTAATCAATTGGAAAATCATTTTATTGTTAATGGCACAACTTATGAACTAAATTACCAATGAGAGCTAAATAATTGTATGTTTGTGTTGTGCGTGTTTATATTTTCTTTTATACACATATATGTTCAAACCCATCCTTACGCACATATATATACTTATTAATACATATATTTATTTTCCTTTAGTATTTTACAGAAATAATGTGGATATTTATATATCTTAATCAAAAACCATTTTAATAAATAAATATTTAATACCATTCTCATATGTATGCGTGCGTAAATGATAAATCTATATATTTCAGTGTAGGAGATCATTAAAGATTATGTTATATATAAATTGTATTTAAAATCATACATGAAACTCATTATTTTCTATATTTAATTTAGCAGTCAGAAATGATGCAATTCTTTTAAAAAGTTTCTCGAAAACATTTACTCGGAAAAGCCCATTATTTAAAAGTAAAAAGATTACAATTTTGTAATAATAAAATAAACCCATTAGTGGAAATTTTGTCCATGCCAGCTTGTTTTAAAATCATAAGACTTATTTTAAAACAATCGTTCAAGAAACTGATAACAGAATTGCATTGTTTCAAAAGTCTTACAAGATAAAAAAGGATCCGGTCAGCCGATTTTAGCTGTACATTAAATGCTTAAAGTGCCTCAGGTCCAGCAGTAGTTGCTATGCTACATCACCAAAATAGAAGTATAAATACTGCTGGATTTGAATTCAAAAGGAGAGAGACACCCAAAATTATGATGATGTCAAATCAAATCCACGTCAATTTTAATTTTCACCCAATGTGCCGCGAGTAGGGGAAATTTCACGTTCCCCAATATTCCAGTATGCTTTTCCCATAATGAAGCTCCGGATCCTGTACTAATGAACTCTAAATGTCTGCCGATAAAGTAAATGCTGCCTATCATGTCGTATTTAAACCCTAGATCTAGTAAACTAATGATGATGAATATTATTCTTATCAAGGACTGCTACTCCAGATATCAAGGTAAAAGAACTTCAGCCACTCTTGATTGTCAAATTCATCCTTCTTTATAATCCTGAAGCTCTGTTCTGATCCTATAGTTAAATGTTTTCATATTATGTAACTTTCTATTATATCACTCTATATAACTCATCCTCAGTAAGCCTCTTTTAATATGTTTCTTTCTTTATTTCCATGCGGCAAATAATTCTAATTTAATATATTTATGTATTTATGTTTTCTTTAAAATGCCAATAATAATTTCCAAAATCGCTAACACATATTTATTTCTATTTTTCCTACCCTTTACTTATGGGGTAATTAACAACATAAATTAATTAAAAACAAGTCTTATTCATTTGAGCAGATGTTTGCGATTTTGGAAAATAAAGTCATTAAATTATAAAAATTTGCTATAGAATTAAGATCAACATCTGTTTTCTCAAAAATGTTTATTTTTTTTCTTTCTAAATAATAATGCGCTATTTTAACTTTAAGGTATCTTGTATATATATAAATCTATATTTTATCCAAACTATTACCACCATCCCAGTTATTTATGTATCAATTTTATTTATTTTCCTAAAGCATTTATTAACCGAGATTGAGATTTATGAAATGTGTGGGGAGTTATGAATAACTTAAAATAAAAGGGAGGGGAATCTTTATATCTTAAAATTATCTATTTAGTTAAATCTATCATCCATGCCTGTTTAGTAATTAATTCATACTATTACACAGGGTATTCTATAATGTATGGGTATTAAATACGTAAGATAGTCTATAAAGCTATTTATGCTTCATTATTCTCAATCGTTGCATGCATATGGGCCATCTCATTTTATATATTCGTGTTTCTCTCTCATATGGAGGTATTCACTAAGTCGAGCCCCATCATCATTTTCCATGTCCTTGAACCGGGCTGTAAAACCACCCTGGGACATATTTGTTTGTATGTGCGTGCTTTATATGGGAATCGCTCTGGAAAAACCAGCCCAATAAATGCATCGCCGACCACTCTTCATTTCTAAACCGATCATGCCAATGTTTGCAGAGTAAATCGGTAATCCTCGTTCAATAAACTTCGTGAAGTACACTCCAGGATCCATAATTGGACCACCCAAGCCTGCCGCCATGCACGTACCACCTTTCATTACATGTCTAGTAAACCCATGAACATCCATAAGCCATAGTAGTGTCTTTGCTAAAACAGACATCTATGCCCATTATTTAATATACACGTCATTGCGACGAACTTATTATTAATATAAATATTCATTAGCTGTCCCACATGTCTGCCACTTTATAAACCAATTTAATAATTACATTCTATAAAAATGTAATATTTGCTTGTTAAACTATTCTCTTTCAAGTCGGTAAAATGCTATTGTTGTTACACTGGGGGTAGAATAGTATCTTAATAATACGTTTCTCATAGTTCTAATTCTGTAAGGTATTTATTATTGGCATTGCCGCAAATATTAGCAAAGTTATTATAAAATCTGAATTCTATATATAATGATTATGAGGCTAGTGTCTGACAAACAATCAGACATGTTTATTTATGTTATGAATATAATAAATCTTAAAATATATTATCAACTTTTGAATCATTGCTTTCTTTTATTTAAATTACTATTAATTTATAAGTTATGCTCATGATGACTAGATGATCTCCGCAAAAAATACATAATTAATATGTAAGGTCGCGCACCTTCATTGCTCCTAAAGGATAGTTCATTTTTAAGTTAGTCTATCATTAAAGTTAGCTTAGAGTCTTTTTGTGTCTCCGATGAGCGATGCTGGCGGTGAAAGAGGAAGTGAGATCGATATCGGGATTGTTGCTCATAAGTTGATAGATCTGGGGAATAGGCAAATAGGGCAGAATTCATGAGTGTTCCTGACTTATGTATCTTGCGCATGATTGGATTCGAGGTACTTTTTACTAGATGCTAGATCTTGTTATGTGAACATACAAATCCGACCGGTACAATATACATGGAGAAACTTTTAGACAGAAAAAAGTTACAAGTAAAAATAGTTAAGAACTTTTAATTTCTACTTAAAAAAGATAGAAAATGAAATACATGGGTGAGAGAACAAAGGGGTGTTACTGACAACATTGAAAGAATTAAGGGACTGGAGTTGGACTGGACATTTTGCTAGAAGGGATAATAGATAAACAGTTGAAATCTCAAATTGGATTCCAAGAGATTGCAAAAAGACCTAGAAAGAGACCCACATGTAAGATGGGTGGGTGAAATATGGAAGTGCACTATGGTGATGTATAGAAGAAAGTCTAAAAATCGGTGATGATGGGTTAAAATTGAAAACCTTTATCCTGCAATGGATTGAATTATGGTTGAAAATAATAATGATGATGATGATATATTCTATTAAGCTTTCTTAATCAACTGAAAATTGTCATCAATATTTGTCTGAAAAGCACTTTTAATTATTTGATTTCAGATAATATTATGAATATTAGCAATTGAAGTTTTAATTATATCCTAAGGGATTGTAAAAGAGCTAGGAGACCAAATGAGAGATAGCTATCTAGTCTGCTATAAAGAAAAGAAGTGGATAAAATTTGAGACTTTCATCCAGTCAGTGGATCGAAAATTGTTGAAAATAATGGTGGCGATGATAATGCTGATACACTATTCATTTATTCTTTAAGAAAGATATTTTTGTTAATAAAGTATCAGTGCACTGATAAAAATAAATAATGGAATGACTTTATTACTCAAGAGTTCATCAGACGATTGGGCGACGGGAAGTATCAGCAATGGAATAGATTTGGAAGACCTCCAGAGTCTGACACTATAATGCGGAGCACCACACCAATGGCAAAACCGAAGTAATGGCCGCTTGAGTAGAAAAACTTTATCCAACACTTTGTTTTTAAAACCCTTTTTATTGTCAATAATAATTTTATTCAAATTCTTATGGTAAGATACCCTCCTCCCGCCCTCCATCCTCTTTATTTTGTGTTGATATCTGTAACACTAAGGTAAGTAAAAAAGAATGGAGTTCAAAGGTCACCTTTAACATCGCCTTTCAGAAATGCTTGAAATGGAATCAACAAATGTTATTATTAAACGCTAGTAGTGTTAAGTTAATGATAAGACTGTGCAAATGAGGTACTGAATTAATGCCCAGAGAGTGCCTTATCAACTATCATCTACATATAAATTGTATGTATTGTATTTTAGTTTGACGAATATACACACAGTATATATATGTTTAAACTTGGTTAGAAAAGTCTTATTTATATGTTTAAACTTGGTTAAAAAAGTCTTATTTATGATCATTAATACAAAAAAACTGAAAGAAACTTAGATTCAATTAATTTTTAATTCAGTAGGGAACTCGTTTTAAAATGCAATACTTTTTATCAAAAATATATTTATAAAGCAGTTTTCAAGTAGAAATTTATAACTTACTTCATAAAATAATTTTTCAAAACTTTTTTATTCAAGCTATTAAAAATTAACGTTTTTTTTTCAGCACAGAATATGGGGGGGGGGGGGTGAAGCGCGTAAAAAAAAAAAATAAAAAAATCAAATTACATTTTTTAAAGTGAAAATTACAAAAGTAATTTATTGGAAGAAAAAATAGTAGGAAAAAAAAGGTATTCCAAAGTATCAATTCCTAAACAGGTGCGACCTTTAGACAGCCATATCACCCACTCGATTCTCTACCAAGATAAAAATAAATAACTTTCTTTAAAAAAAAAAAAAAAACTGGCTTCACATTCTTAGCTAATTGGATGGAAAAAATAATATTCAGATTGAAATAAGTAGGCGGCAGAGGATGATATAATGTCAGATCAGAACCTATCAGGAATCAAATCTTTATATTTCAACTAACACATGATATGTGCGTGTAGGTACGTAAATATACACATTCATGTACGTGAAAACCCGTACATTAATATAAAAATTGATTCTATATGTTCCAAGGATAAGCAGATGAACACGTACATTTATAGAAAAAAATTAGATCGAACGAACAAGTAGCACGTCAAAATGATAACAAGAAACACAAAAAAATTAAAAAGAATTGTATTTACTTATAATAAAAAAAATAATTCAATATATTCTATATAGTATATATAAAGAATTGTTATTTAGTTCCCATTGAAATAAATTTGTTTATCTATATATGAGAGTGGTGTAGTGAAAATATTTTATTCATTATTAGATAATCTCTAGCTAATGAACGACTAATAAAAATTATTGTTTATCTATGTGTTTGTTAATTATATAAAAGCAATATATTATCAACATATATATATATATATCTTTATTATAAATAATGGCACCGACAATAATAAATATCTAGCCAGAATATGGATGTATGCCGTTACAAAGACGTTAATTTGCGTGAGCTATATTTTTCATACTTTCAAATACTTAACATCTAACCAGAATATGGTTATATGACGGTTAAAAAAACAACCAATATGCATCTACTACATT
>JAQFVV010006253.1:3274821-3365213 GCA_028023455.1 Epiperipatus broadwayi
TTGAAAACATTATTGTGTTTTCGGATTGGGTCCATAGCTTTACAGTTAACAAAAAAGAAAACAGGTGGCTGCTGGAGGGTCGCATTAGATCCAAAGAGCTAGGTGCAGGGATGTCAGATCCAAGGCTTTTCACTAGTGAAAACTTTAAGCTAGAAACTAGTTTGGGGACATTGGATGAGTAGGCATTAGATTGGGATTTTGATTCACATACCTTCCAGCATCTTTTGATTATTATGGTTTGCACTGAGTGGCACAGCTGTGTGGAGTTGCTACTGTTTCTACAGTACCTTCTGAATACACTGCTTAAGTTCCAAATATCTTCTATTTATTATGTTAATATTTTTCAGCCTATAATTATTTAAAATTAACACCATACTGTCTTTTGCAACAACCTCCTTTTCATTAATATGTGAAATTAGCCACTTTCAAACTAGAAGTTTTTGTTTTTCAATTATGAGACATTCTGAGAACGAATTACAATAATTATTATATTAAGAAATTAAACAAGAAATTGATATGAAAATGAAAGATGAAAAGTCAATTACCTTTTAATAAAAAGCCCGAACTCAAGAATTGGAGAAAAAGCATATCCCCCAGACCAATGTGAATCCAACAGAAATTGAAGCAACCATAATAAATAGATTTATGAGAACCTTTATCAAAATTTTTAACATGTAACATGGATAAAAACATGCTTGTGGTTATAAACCAAGCCTATATTTATGAAAATAAAAATGGCGTCAATTGTTATTCATTCAGTAATAATGAATCCTGTAACATCGATAGGATATTTAATTATTTCATGAAAAAATATATATATATATTTTTACAATAATAATGAAAGTGTCTAGCTCAAAACCTGAAGTTGAACCAATTTCCAATTTGTATGGAATCGTTGTGCTTAATTTATCACTTTGGTGTCTAAATATTGTTTGAAATTTAAATCACATTTTTATAGTACAGGGTGAAGTTTCCAAATGTACTGTGTATGCATAAACGGATCATTTTTTAAACTAATGAAATTAAATGAACATAAAAAAATTTTAAAGGATTAATAATGTTTGTATTAAGTTATATGATTTATTAAGATATCTTGCCTTACACAAATTATTTATATTTTTTATTACAAATTATTTATATATTTTTTATTTTAATAGCTATATGCTGAAGTTATGTCACATATTTACGCAGATGTAGGATAAAATGGGAACGCACGGACAGAATTATAATTTTTAATATATAATTTCCCTTTACAGATATAACCCTATCTACAAAAGAAACATTTAACAGGAAGTTTATCGGTTTCATAAGCCATTAATATGAAACTCCAAATCTGCTTGAATTTGTAAGGTATTAAACTAATGTTTAATTAGATGGTGGTATCCAAAGTTGCAACACTTTTAATACCTATTAAAATGCCACATTATGTATATATATAAGTTTTGCTGTCAGAAAATCTTTTCCAGCTAATCAAATACCATTAAAGTAACATCAAAAGATTTATTGCATCTATTTACAGTAACAATACAATTACAAGAGCTCCCCACTCATTAAAGTTGTCAGGTTACAACTATATAGTTATTGCATATTAGAGAAATGCTATGAAATGCCTAGAATTTCAAACTATATTAATGTCCCTTATCAAAAGCCTAACACTATTTGCTTCTAGTAGCTTCTGGCTCTGCAGGTGCTGATGATATTCTGCAAATAGTGAGTAATGTGGATTGCCACCGGAATAATTTCAGACCATTCTGAGTCACTTCTCTCTCAAATTGATCTGTTTTATAGTCAGATTCCCTAACTTAAATGTTAATAATCAAATTTATTGACATATGCCATTTGTTTAAATTATTGCTGTTTCATTGGTCACCCACATTGGATTCTGAGTTCAATCTGGAGAGATCTATAGTTTGGACAAGTCCATTATTGAAAGTAATCCTAAGATGAATCCACAATATGCTACCATCAACTATATCTGAAGATAAGTGCTTATGATAAAAAAAATCTAACAAATATTACAATGTAGTTACAACACACACATACAAATACAATCCTCATCAGAACCCTCAAAGATATGACAAAGCAGTCTATCACAAGCTTTATAAGTATAATATTTATGCCTGAATGGTTATAAAAAAATACTTATTTCTCAAGTAAATGCTATGCTGCAAAAACAATAATGAAATAAGCTGAAGAAGTCAATAATAGATTATGAAACATTTCCTCTGATCAGAAAACCATTTATATTTTCCCAATTATTGAAAAAGCTCACAGTCAATAATCACCAAAACACCATTTCAAACTAGAATGCCTTTTCCAATAGACATGACGCTGTCAGCCATCTTGGTCAATCACAACAGCAGCTTATTTGAACATCCTGAGAAACAAAAATTATTTATGGAGTAATTTTGCACTCAGATAACATTATCAATTTTCTAAGTGTGAAGATAATAATACACAATACATATCATATGGTCTCCTAAGTCTTTTGAAGATGATAATATCACATGACTTACCCATCACATGATCTCCCAAGTCATCTAAAGATAATACACATCACATGATTTCTTCCATCAACAGAATATAATAATGCAAACCATAGATAATAAAACACATGAATGATCTCCTCAATCATATGAAAATGATAATATGTATCACATGGTTTCCTCAGTCATTTGAAGATAATACATATTGCATGGTCTCTAAGTCTTCTGAATATGGTAATAATATCACATGAATTTCTCGCACATCACATGATTCCCTAAGTTATCTGAAGATGATAATACACATCACATAGCCTCCTAAGTTATCTGAAAATGATGTTGCACATCATAGGGCTTTACAAGACATCTAAAAATAATAAAACATCATGTTTTTCTCAGTCGTTTGGAAATAATATATAATCTCCTAAGCCATTCAAGGATGATAATCTCACTAGTTATTTTAATAAAGATATTTGGTCATCTAAAGATAACATGCATTACATAATTTCAAGTTATCTGAAGATATGTTTCACAACATGATTTCAATCATCTAAAGATTCTAATATACCCCACATGGTCTCTTCAAACATCTGAAGGTGCTAATTCATGTGTATGTTCTCCAAAATTATTTGAAGATGGCATGGCTTCTCAAATCTTCTAATGATAATACACATATCATTCATCAACATTTCAAATCATGATCAATTCCCTAAATAATTCAAAGGTCTCTTCAAGTTTAATACAATTTTTCCAATATCTAGCCTCTCTTCTCCATATAACCTCAGCATACTTACTTATTTCATCCATTCATCTCACATGTGATCTCATTTTAGGTTTCTTACAATCTCTTAAAATCCAGTTAAGATTTCATATGCCCATATACTATCATCTCTTCTAGCAATATGTTCAATCCAGATCCACTTCAATCTCTTAATTCTTTCAAGGATATCAAAAACAACTGTTTGTTCTCACACCCATATATTTTGTTTTCAATCACTTTTTGTTACACCTCTTCATATTCTATTGAATGATCTGACGTATCTGTGCTACTCTCCTGTTAAGTGTTCAAGTCTCAGATACATAAATAAAAACTAGAAAAACACCTCTATTAGAAACCTTCATTTTCATAGACATATTTTCTTTTATGTCATTTCTAACAAAAACACTTCATCTAAGTTTAGTTCTATGATTATATTTCATCTGTTTCCATCTGTATTAATAATCTAACCAAGGTATTTGTAGTTATTAACTTTTTATGTAATTCATCATTATCAATCTTTATTTTCTTCTTTTGAGAAAATCCATTGAACATTACTTTAGTCTGTTCAACACTTATCCTTAGTCTTAGTTTCATGTGATAACTCTTGCAATATACATCATCTGCAAAATCTAGATGACTTAAATAACTTCCATTTACTTTTATTTTCTTGTAGCTTGCCATTTTAATTTATAAAATATTTTTCTTGCAAAACTTCTGTAAAAAGTTTTGGAAATATGGAATCCCCCTGTCACACACCTTTCTCAGTATTAATTTTCCTAATATCATTATGTAATCTAATCATTGCTGTTGAATTTTGATAAATATTTTTCAAAATATGATAATATTATCCTAGATCCATATCTTGATGATTAATCACTGAAGAAATCCTCATGTAATCAAATACCTTTGGTTATTTTTATATATATACACACACATAAATATCATCTTATCACTTGAAATACCTGATAGCCTTCCATGCCATCTAATGGTGATAATACACCTCACATAACTCATTAGTCATAGACAATAACACACAATACATGAACTTCTCAGTCATCTAAAGATATTATACATCATATGATCTACTAAGTTATTTGAAAATACATCATATGATCTACTAAGTTATTTGAAAATGATCTACATAATCTCCACAATCACATGAAGATGATATCCATAGTATAGTTTCCTAAGCCATATAAAAATAGTAAAATACACCTTATGGTCCCTAAAGTCATCTATTTTAAATATTGTTTAGAAGCCATGGATTAATTTTTAAAAATGAGTGAGGAACTGGTCTTTTTCAGCTCAATTTCTCTACATGGCAAATGCCATCATATTTTTCTACACATTAGCCAAATATCACACAATTCCACCTCATATAGGAATAACTCTGTCCAAATCTGGCCCTCCATTATATCTTCAAAAAAGATATCTCCAGATATCTTCTTATTGGAAATCAAAGTATACATATTAGAGACATTTCATTGAAATATCTGTCCTCTACTCTAAACATTTTTGAATAATTTTATATTTAAAACATATTAACTATTTCTCATACTCATACAAATATAGTAATAAGACTATCTGCTTCCCAGAAAGTCAAATGTTATAAAACTACTAAAACATCACAGGATCATCATTTCCTAAGCTTATACAAGCTAGTAAAATAGTATTAAACTCTCTATACAGTAGTGACACCCAGTGCGAGACATAGTAATCAATGGAAGCTAGAAGTTTGTACATAAAATTTCTATCTAGTGCCTACTCATTTAATATCCTCACTAGCTTGTGGCTTTCATTCAAAATTTATAGATACTGAAATGGATTCAGATCTGTATGATCATACAAGTGAATGAGCTTAGATTGAAACCATTATTGTGTTTTCATTTTGGTCTCGTATAATTAACTAAATAGATAAAAGGTGACTGCTGAAGGGTTACATTAGATTTTAAGATCTAGGTGCAGAGCTCTCAGTTCCAAGGTTCCTCACTGATTATAGGTCCAAGCTATAAAATAGTCTGGGAATATTGGGTGAGTAGGCAGTAGATAGGAATTTTATGTACAAATATTCTAGCATCTATTGACTACTATGGCTTGCAGTGGGTGGTATTACTGCATGAAGAGTTTGCTATTGTTTTAGAAACATGTTGATGAAAAAAGTAGTAACTTTCTCCATATAGTAGTGCTAATCAGTGCAAGCTATAGATAATCAATGGATGCTAGAAATTTTGTGTATCAAAATCCATACTTATTGCCACCTACTCATTTAATATCCCAGATTAGTTTCTAGTATGTAACCTTAATCAATGTAGAACCTGAGATCAGAGATCATGGCCCCTAATTTTTTGTATGTAATACAACCCTCCAACTGCTATCTTTACTTTTTTTGCTAACTAGTTATGAACCCAAAATGTAAATACAATAATGTTTTCAAAGCTCATTCGCTTGTATAATTAAATCTGAACCCAATGATTTGGGTGCAGTATTCTCTGAACCAAGGCTTCTTGCTAATGAAGGCCATAGCTAGCAACTGGTCTGGGAATATTGGATGAATAGACACTAGATAGGGATTTTGTTTACAAATCTTCCAGCATCCACTGATTACTATGGCTTGCATTGGGTGGTATTACTGTATTGAGAGATTGATACTGTTTTAATAAATTGTATAAGCATAAGAAATAGTATTCATGTGATGTTGGTAATTCAACAATTTCTTACACCAAAATTTTAATCTTTTTTTTTTAAATTATAACTTTATCTTTTTTAATTAAATAACCATTCATTTACAAAAAAAAAAAAACGATCGCAGTCTTCGTTTTTCATAATGACAGTTGGAAATAAATTAATTCTATTTTAAAAAAAACATAACTTAAAAACTTTTGTCTGGTTAAAGTAACAATTTTGCGGTTTAAGCAAGCCCGGTTAACACATTATTCTATTTTTTATTATACGTTTTTATCCGAATATCGGTTTTTTTTTTTAACGGTTTGTATTTGGAAAAAAAAAACATGATATACAATTAGATTAATGGTGACTATGTAGAAAAAGGGAATGTCTTAAAAATTGTTTTCTTTTTTTTTAAATCTCGAATAAGCATTTTAATAGGAAAAATTGGATTATTTTATTCAATAGAAATTCTAAATAGAAAATATATAGATTGCAAACAATGGACTATTTTATTGAATAATCTAAAATCGGAAGGTTATATTGTAGATGGCAAAGAAAGATGCGTATCATAATTGTGATAATAATGATCAATCCAACAATTTCTATTTTGTAAAGATCCTACGGGAAAAATTCAAAAAGAAACACGGGTTATATTTCCTAATTATTAACAATTTTTAAACATTTATATGATAATGGCTTAAGGCCGCGTCATTGTACTATATATATAGATGGTTAATCCAACTATTTCTGTTTTGTAAAGATCATACAGAATAATTCTAAAAGAAACATGGATTACATTTCCTAATTATTAACAATTTACAAACATGTGATGATGGGATTAAGAGTCACGTCATAGGAATATATATATTAGCTGAAAATTTATAAGATTTAACTTTCTTTTAGAAAGTATAGATAGATATAAACAAGAGAAAATGATCTTTTATCTATTTTATTCATATTCATTTAGAGCAGACGATAAATAAAAATCATCTACCTGGTGTATCCTAACAGGGGAAAAAATAGCATCAAACTATCATGCTGGTCCTCAAAAATTTCTGGGATTTCCGATATACAAATCCCAAACAGCCATGTCGAAAGAACCCCAAGATAACATAATTCAAGCAACCGAAAAAATAACAAATACTCTGTCAGGAGTGTATCTATCTCTACAGGGAAAAGTGGCTTTATTGAACATGAAGGTATTGAGTAGAATTGCCTACTATTTGCCTGTCATGTCCACACCTAACTCCTTCATAAAAAAAATTAACAGACTATGTGCAAGGCTTTTCTTGAGAAATAAAACAATGGCCATCAGCATAGGCAAAATGCAGTACCATCGCAAATATAATGGTATGTCACTACATGCCATCCCAGCCATACTTATACAAAAGACACACATCCTTCTACACAACCTATGAATCAAATAAGGCTACACACAAATACTAGTAGCAATACAGCCAACAGATACACCACCTCCAAAAAGAAATAGTTGGCTTTATACAAAAGCTCATAATATACAGCGCTATGTTGAAATCACAATAGAATGGCTTAAAAAAAAAAAACATCTGGGAAGCACATCAGTTAATAAACCCAGATCCACACATCCAAAACCCAAAACTGGGCTTAACCAACCATAGGATAACTAATTTAAATACTGGACTCTGGAGCCCAAGTACCTTGATTTCATAATCAAATTAAATCTTGAAGCTATGCCAACTCTATCCTTTCTTTGTCATAGACAGCATATCACAAAAGTAGATCCGATGTGCCCCAGGTGTCATAGAGAGGAGGAGTCCTACAACCACATCATTACAACATGTAATGCGCTGGGAACAGTGAGACAAATAATATATAATAACATCAAGATAGACTACTACACTATAATCTCGCTGCAAAAAAGCATCAAAACTAAACAATTCCCAATCATCAGATTATCAATTTTTATAACATATTCAATATGGTTTGTGAGGTGTAAAATGACATACACAGCCTCACCCAGATCAAAATGTCTGCTTTACAAAAACAATGGAAAAGATTAAGGAGAGAGATCAACTAATGTCATCAAAATTTATTTTTGAAGAGACTTGGAAGCTATACAAACTTCCCAACCACTCAAATATACATGGATAATCACATCAATTGTCAACATTGGTCAATATTATATAATTTGAATCTTTCAAATTTCAATTGTTTAACAATTGTCCAATCATTTCAAATGTGTGGGGTTTTTTTTTCATTCCTTTAATTATGTTGCTTTATATAAAATGTAACCTTTATTAGACCTAATAAAATTTGTTTTTAAAGAAAATAAAAATTGTTTTGATTGAGTTAGAAATAATACTGAATATCGAAGTTTATTGTACCAGATATACTGATGATAGGGCAATATTTATAGATGAAAAGCAAGACTAAACTTGATAGAATGCTAAGTAGAAGAAATTTGTCTTATGATAAGGATAAAAACAAATGCAGCTAAACCAATGAAAAATAGAGACCAACAGTTTAAGAGTGGAAGACAGGAAACTTTAGATAAATCAATGCTTCTAAATATTTAGTAACTTGGTTAGGTGATAATTGAAATACTGGTTAAGAATGGAAATAATAAGTGAACGGTTTTTAATAAAGTTCATAGATATTTCTGCATTCTTTGAAGTCAAATCTAAAAAGAGAAGTTGATGTTTTGATTTGGGTGTTTTTTGTTCATATGGAGCTACAGAAACTTTGAAAAATATAAAAAGAGTGAGAAAAAAAGACTGGCAATTGTAGGTATATGGATTTGTAAAAGAATTAGTAATAGAAAAATATAGAATGTTCAAAGTGTTAAACTTGTAGAAATGATGATTTGATCTTAGTTTCAGCATATTATTTTTTCTTTCAAAAATAAACCAATTATTTTCATTTTATACATGAAAAACTCACATCCCACATGAGCTTGAAAAATTATTAATTTTGTACTTTGGAATTATGCAGCGATGGACTGGATACTATACTGAATGAAAACTCTAATACAGCATCATCGAGACTTCAAAGCAAAAAAAAAAAAACTAGTTTTATTGCTTGGAAGTTCATAAAGTTTCAACTGATGAAAGTGCCACAAATGAGATCTATTCAAGGACTTTATGCTTCATAATCTATCACTACACTAAATCACAAAGGGCAAGTTTGAATCTAAAAGTTTTAAGAAGCCCACAAAATATACTTATCCATTACACATATTAGTAATAGATGTTATAATGCTCAAGGCAAAATGGGTTTATAAATAATCATTAAAAACCAGTCAATATTTAGACAATCCCAATATCAATAACAATCAACAATTTCCAAACTGTTAGCAAGGCAATCTCCTTTTAACAATATATCAATAATTGCAATCTCTGTGTTCAAGTTGCAATCTTTAGTTTCTATATAAGTACATTAGACCATTAATAAGGGTGGATTTCCACCCTTATTGTTAAAAGGAGGTTGCCTTGACAACAGTTTGGAAATTGTTGATTGTTATTGATATTGTCTAAGTGTTGACTGGTTTTTAATGATTAGTAATATATGTGTATAAATTCTTTAAATTTTTTTCTTGTTGATTGTTGAAACAGCAGGTTATGAGCTGCAGATATTTAGGCTAGGGAAACTGCTACCCATGTTTTTGTGATGATGACTATTTCATAAATTGTGAATCATCTGCACTTTTCCTGTCAAATGACAAAAAAGCCATCATGAAACCTCACTTCAACTTCAGCTATTATAGAGAAAGGAAGGTTGCCAATGAATGATTCTACAATTTAGGCATAAAGAAAATTGCTTGATAATTAGTGAGCTAAAAACAAGGGGTTTGTCTTACCAGAATTAATAGCAGAACATTGGAAATGACATGTATTTATTAGAAATTAATCTGCCTACCATTCACTGTTTGAAGAACAAACAAAACAAAACAAAAAAGGATCAAATTAAAGCAAAGACTGAAACAATATGTTATTTTAAAAAAATCTAAAATTGTTAACAAGCAATATTTTTTGGATAGAATGTGGAATAGGAAAAAAATAAACACTTTAATACTTTTTTTTTTTTTAAAAAGTTTGTTTAATTTAATAATTCTGAATAGTAAATCAGGCAAATTTAGTACTTACTTATTTTAAAATCTGGATTATTTATATCCAATAACAGAAATTTTGAATTCAATCAAATATTGTTACATATATGCAATCAATAATTTAGCGATTTATATATATGTAATCTTGTGGAAGGAATTTCTCTCAGTATAAGTAATTCCCTTATGCTTTTAAAATACTTATTGATAAGTGAATGTATGTAAATTTAATATCAATCTAATAGCACGTGTAAAAAGTAATTTCCTTCCACAAGATTACATATATATACAAATCTATCTATTAATTAAATATTGTTAAATATTTGAAAACCAGGCACTCTTCACAAACCTGGAGCTTAATTGTAAGTATAGAGGATTCGAACTCAGATTTTCAGGCACCCTTCAACTATCCACACTATCTCATACAACTGATATACATGACCACACACATGCAGAAAAGATAAATAATAATAAGACATATTTTGTTCTAAACCAGTACTCATCAGTTGGTTCAGATTATCATCTCCCACACATATATATAATCAGTGCTCAGTTTATCTTAAGATAGCAAATCTTCATACTTTAATGAACATGCTTCAATCTACTCCAACCTCCAACTTTTCAGCCATCCATATCATTGAAAATCTGATGATGAAAACCTAAATCCCTTGCTGATGCCTATATATTATTGCCTGCCCATTAAAGTACTAAGATTTGCTATCTTAATGTAAACTGAGCACTGATTATATATGTGTGTGTGGGAGATGATAATCTGGATCAACTGATGAGTTCTGGTTTAGCCCCAAATACTTATACTAATGATTATTTATATTTTCTGCATGTGTGTGGTCCATGTGTATCAGTTGTATGAGATAGTGTGAATAGTTGAAGGGTGCTTGAAAATCTGAGTTCAAATCCCCTACATTGTTGTTAATTAATTATTTTTGTTACTTAAAAGATTGTTTTACCTCCTTGTTTTTGATTTAATATTCCTTCTATAAACAATGTGTTTCAGTGAATAGGTGACTGGTCTTTTTCCCAACTTCCTCTGGTGCTATCTTTAAATCAATTTATGTTGTGCAGCAACTTAGTTTAACCATTTGCCACAAAAAAATTAAATTGCTAACATGTCTTAATTATCTGCACAAAGCAAATGTAGACAATTAAGTCTATTCAAAACTTCACAAATTAATAACAATATAAATGTCTTTAAAAATACACACAAATTATTAATTACAATTCAAAACATTTTAAAATCAATATTTAAATAAAGTAAACATATTTTGACAACAACATTATAACAAAATAAAATCTATTAGCATTTTTTTAAAATCAAAGCGCTTTTTTTTCTTTAAAAAAAAAAAAAACTTATTTTTTTATTTTCCTTTTGCATTTTAAGTAAATAAAAAATGAAATTTTGTCAGTTCTAAAAAGCAATTTTTTAAAAGAATTTATACCCTTTTTTTTAAAAAAAAAAGTATTTTTAAAAGTTTACAAGCTTTTAATTATAGTTTGTACACCACTATATGTAAATATTTCCACCTGCTATTTTTATCTTTAAAAATGTAATTTGTTAATATCATTAAGTGATATTATAGGCTAGGATATCAGAGGATCACAAATACCATGTTTTCTCCCAAATAAGTAAGACGGTGATTTATATTAATTTTTGCACCAAAATAATTTTCGGGAATGTCTTATTTTTTCATGTATAAAAAATCTATGTAAATATTATTTATTAAGGGCAAGCAGTTTGTAATTAAAGTGAAAGGCTGAAAACCTCTGGCATGTGCTTTTAGAATGCTTATATGACAGCAATCAGATGTAATGATGACTGTATAAGGAGCTCTTAAGTCGCAACACAAGACAGAGATTTTATAAGAAAAAGGTGGTTCCACCCTTCTCTTTACTTAAATTTCTATATATATAAGCCAGTCTGAAGCATTTTGACTTAAGAACATGAAGCTTTAAACATCTTCACATTTAACTCATAAGATCTGAAAAATTACTTCGTAGTAAATCGAAAGATTTTGCATTGTTGATTTATAAATAATACACAGTGAGTTAAATGTGAAGATGGTTAAAGCTTCATGCTCTTAAGTCAAAATGCTTCAGACTGGCTTATATATATATATATAGAAATTTAAGTAAAGAGAAGGATGGAACCTTTTTCTTAAAAAATCTCTGTCTTGTGTTGTGACTTAAGCTCCCTATACAATCATTATTACATCTGATTAGCTGTCATATAAGCATTCTAAAAGTGCATGTGTGAGGTTTTCAGCCTCTCATTTAAAAAATCTATATTTATTCAAGCACAAAATTGTACATTCATTCATAAAGTTCTTACCCAGAGAGTTCACCCACAATTTATTTCTTATACTCATCTAAACAGCTTTTTATTTTTGTACTCATCTTATCTGGTGATCAAAATATTATTCTGTTTAAATTTACCATTAAATCAAGTATTAGTTGAAGATTTGCAAAACAGAAATGGTAACAAAAATGATTATAGTTAAGAATAGTTTGTCCACACAAGTGCAATAAAATGCAAGCATATTTCACTGATACACCCATGATCATCTGTTATCAAGTGTGCAAATTATAAACACTTTCCAAATACTTGTAATAGCCTTGTTTGTGTATTTTTTTAAACAACTTAACTTTAGCTAAACTTTCATTATTAAAATCATTTCTATTATTTTAATAAGGTCTTTCTCAATAGAAAAAAAAATATTTAAGAAATGCAAACTAGTTTTTCTTTTATCTTGAATATTTAAAAGCTATTATGCTAAAACTCGAAATCAAGCATTTGAAAATTAAATAAATTGTTTCTTTACGTAGGTAAAATTATGATTGTCTAAAATAGTCAATGGGAAAATACAAAAGAACCATATAATTTATATTACCATTTATTTAAAGCATCAATAATATTGTTAATTAATACATTCATTACTTTATTATTCAATATATCCATCATATGTTTCAATGTGCAAGAAAAAGCCATCTATCAGACTTCTGATTATACCTAGGGATTATATTTGGAATAGGGCTTATATCACAAGTATCCTCAAAACTCATCCTAGGACTTATTTTGTGGCTGGGTCTAATTTTGGGGGAAACATGGTATAAACAATTTTTATAATTGTTTAGATGTATTTGATATTGTTTATATTAATTTGTGGTGTAAATATTTTTATTCATGACTTAGCAAATTTTTGACCAATCTCACCCCACCCTTCTCCACATTTGACATATATATTAAGTAGCAAACACATAAGTTGCAAATTTAATCTGCAGTGAGTGGTGGTTGCTAACCCCTGGACTAGATCATGTTAAAAAATTACTGCTATCAAGACTTTGCAAGTTGGTACTTCGGCTAAATTTCAAAAATTAGAAATCAGACAATGAAATCAACAGAATTTATATCACAAATTTTGGTATCTCAGTAATTGCTGTTTCCTGTGATTTAAGAATGACCCAAGTTAAGTGCTATGCAAACTGTGAAATGTTAAACTGATGTTGCTAATAGTTCATCAAATAGGAAGTCATATCTAATAGCTAAAGTCATTTGACAAAACTGAATCAATCCATATTTCATTTTTACAATTATAATAAATCAAAAATCTACATGTGACCCCAATTTATGTAATGCTGATCAGTATCAAATTCTTTTTCTGTCATCCAAGTTACACCACCTAGGGTAAAAAAAAATTCTACTGAACAGCATTATATGGAATGCACTCATATGACATCTTCTTGATTTTATACCAATTCTGGCCAAATAATAAAGGTGCCTGTAGTTATTAAAAATCTATGGTCACCTTAATACATAGATAATGAACTGGTTACAGATCTATATAACTACATCAGCAAATTGGCTTGGGTTGAAAACATTACCCTATTTTTCAATTTAGACTTGTGGTTTGATACCAAAATAAAGAAATAAAAGATGGTGCTAGAGGAAAGATGCATTAGATCCAAAAGATTAAAAGACAATTAAGTAAATCCACTTTTCTTTTATCATTACAAAAATGCTTATTTTAATTTATACTTGATCAATGTGACAATTTCAACTAATCAACAGTCTCCTTCAGAGCTAAAATATATATGCATACATGAAAACACAAAGTAGTTTATCATATAAATAATATAACCGAAATACCTCCTATTACATATTTTAAAAAAATTTATATCTTATTATATATATAATATACTGGTACATTAATTATTTATTAACAGAAAAGATAAAAAAAATCAACAAATTTTAATATTATTTATCAAATAATGTGCCAATGTAAATCCTGTTATATTGATAAGTCAAAATGTGCACTGAAAAGAGAATTCACAAACATAAACTTCTGTATAATAAATTGCAATATTCTTTCTATAGATAGACTTAAATCTGTATATTTTCTGATCATTCTGTTATTTGTAATGGAAGTTGTTGCTTTAATAACAGTCCACCCAATACAACCTTAGTAATCAATGGATACAAAAGATTTGTGATAAAATCCCTATCTAGTGCCTAATCATCCAATATCCTCAGACTAGTTTCTAGCTTGTGAAATTCATCAGTGAGCATGAACACCATTTCTTATGCTTACGCAAACTGTTAATAATAGTAGCAAATTCTCTATGCAGAACTGCCACCCAGTGCAAACCTTAGTAATCAATGAAATGCAAAAACGTTTATGCATAAAATCCCTATCTAGTACCTACTCAGCCAATTCCATAAAACCAAAACACCAAAATGTACAGATATTGAACTGTTCAGATCTCTATGATTATTCAAACGAATGAGCTTGGGTTGGAAACATTATTCTTTTTACCTTGGGCTTCTAGCTTTACAGTTAACTAAATAGGTAAAATGGGATTGCTGGAGGGTTGCTTTAGGTCCTAAGATCTAGATGCAGTGCTCTCAAATCCAAGGCTCTTCACTGATGAAAGCCCAAGCTAGAAGCTAATCTAGGAATATTGGATGAGTAGTAACTAGAGAATTTTTATGCACAAAAATTTTTGCACCCATTGATTACTAAGGATTGCACTGAGTAGCATTACTGTATGGAGAGTTTCCTACTGTTATTAATAGCTTGTGCAAGCATAGGAAATGATTGTGTGATGTTTTAACATTTTTTGTTTTGACAGTGTTTTATTACTTGCGGAAAGTGATTCAAAGAAAAAAAAATCAAAGAATCATATTTTATAGACATAACAGACAACTTATTAAATAAACAGTATAATTATGTTAATATATAATGGCTATTCACTGGGAACATTAATGGTATGTGATTTAAATGAGATTTGTTTTTGTTTTTTATTTAACTGTTAAATGCTATGCCTTTGACAAAAGCTGGCTATAGCTATTATTTATTTATTTTTATATTGGCATATTAAATATTGCTCTTCAGACCACTCAAAGAAGTATGGAGAGATGCATGTTAGGAGTAACAAGAAGAGATCAAAAATGCAATATATGGATAAGAGAACAAATAGTAGTTACTGACCTCATTGAAAAAATTAAAAGACTGAAATAAAGTTGGGCTGGACATATTGCTAAAAGAGATGTTAGTAGATGGACAATTAAAATCTTAAACTTGGATTCCAAGAGATTGTAAAAGACCCAGAAAGAGACCACATGTAAGATGTATGGATGAAATAAGAAAGTGTGCAGGGGTAATGTGGAGAAGAGAAGATAAAGATCAGAGAAGATGGGTTGACCTTGGAGAGACTTTCATCCTGCAGTGTATTGATAATGGCTGATGATGATGATATTGAATATTATAGAATTTATTCCAGAGATTTTTGTTTTATTATATTTATCTGATTTTATATATACGCTCTCAAAGTCCATATTACATTTGTATTACAATAAAGATAATAATTTCCTTTTTTTTTTTTATAAAATATTTTATATTTTTTTATATTAATTAATATTATCATAATTATAAAAATATATAGTTAATTTTTAAAAAAACATATAAACTTTTATCATTTATTTATTAATTTTCTATTATTAAATTAAATAATGATGTATAAACTTTAAATGTAAGTTTAATTTTATTAGTAAATTTACTGAATAACTAATAAATTATTTTTATTATGAACATTTTTTTTATAAATATTTTTTGAATTATTGTCTAATTAATATTAACACCTTACTTCTTCCTATTCAGTTCCTTAACTATCAAAATTTGAATTTTAAAAAGAGATTCAATTTATAATGGGATATAATGTTTGGTTTATATTGTTTATATGATAGACCATTTTATCTATTCATATACATATATATATATTGGTTTTGAAGAAGACTGCTGGTGGTCAGTCGAAACTGTCAGATTGATCGACTATAAAATAAAATAAGTATTGTTATAATGATAAAAGAAAAATGTATTTATTTAATTGTTTTATAATTTTATCACTATATAAAGAAGATATAATGAGAAAGATACAAAGATCCAAGTGAAATGTTCCAAAATCCACTGAAGAAAGCTATAATTTAAAAACTGGTGTGAATAAGTTGGATAGAATAGCATTGATTAAGTATTTATTAAGTATTACCATCAGGACCGGATTTATATTTTTTTTAGGCACTAAGCTAACAAAAAATTAAGGCTCCTTCCCCTATTTTTTTTAATTGTATAAAAAAGACATATATGCCTATTTACACAGATTATTAATATATAGCAAAGTTTTTATTAAATTATTTAACTTTAAGATATGTACAATATACATTAAACAAAATATAATATAAAATAAAAACATACAAATATATTTCCAAATGCAACAATCCTTTACAATCTTAAATTGACAATAATGTACAGTATACATTTTGGTTTAATTGTACTATAGCTATTAAAAACTTAAATAATTTATCATCTGAAAGTGATTCAAATGCTCAAGGTAATCATGGTATCATACTAATCGTCCAATAGTGATTAAAATAAAAGATTCTATTATTACTAAGTGATCAAAATTTCCTTATCATTTTCAAATGATTGAAACAATAAATAGGCTATGAAAACTGGCAGCATTTGATAACCTTTGATCACCAGAAGTGAATTTCAATTGCTTTTTTTACAGGGTAGCATAAAAAATTTTTCACTGTTCAATTTTTTTCTTAAAATTTAAGAGGCCCCAAGCTTTAGTTTATTTCTTAATGGTAAATCTGGGATTGATTACCATAGTAACAAAAAGAATTTGGTAGTAAATCAATTAATAAACTTATTTTCAACTGGTGTGCATGCCTTTCATATTTGACTGTTTCTTTCACTAGGACCAAATAATGGGATCAATTAAGAGGTTTGTTTTCATTTCTAGCAAACAACATATTTCAATCCAAAATTGTGTATTATATATATTTGTCCACAAATTATATGGCTTCTATTTTCAGAATAATTTAGCTTCCACTTCATAAGATAAGGATTAAACATTTTTGCAATAAAATGTTAATTTTTTAATTTTTAAATCAGTGTGTATTATTCTATTAAATCCAGTATTTGATTTTGTCACATTATTTTACGAAAATAGTGATTAAAAGAAATGGTTGTATTGTCTCATTTTCCCTCTCAAAACCCCTGAATACTAATATTTAAATTAGGAAATGTCCTCATTTTTCAACTTACTCTTTTTATGTATTTATTAATCTATTTGCTCTTAATATTTTATTCTACTTGACCAATCTCAAAAGTTCCATAATTTCTATTATCTTTCATATTTGGCACAAATTCATTTTTAACAGATATGTAAATTAAGTTTCTCACATATATTTTATTTGCTCTGAACATTATATTCTACAAGTTCTGAAATGTTTGCATAATGCAGTAAAATGAAAATGTTCTGATTTATGGCAAAGTGAAGATTGCAAGCTTCATCACGACAATATGCTAGCATGCAAAACTTTGAATATGAAACAATTTTCCATTCCAACTTATCTATCAGCTTTCTTTTTATTACTCTGAGTGAAAAAAAGCATCAAAAAAAAATTGCAGAGTTGGAAATGGTGAAGAAACAAACGGAAGAGGCATTAAAAAACATCACTTTGCAAAAGTTTCAGGACTAATTTGAAATGTGGAAAATATGTTTAGACTGCTACATTACAGTAAATGGACAATACTTTGAAGGAGATTCCATTTGTAACATCTAAAAATAAATACACAATTTTTCATTACAAAATTCCAGTTACTCTCTCATATAATCATAGGCTCTCCCAATATCATTAAAGTAAATAAATCTGAAAAGATTTTAGCTCCATTCATTGTGCATAATACATTTTTTATGGTGGCTGCCATCCTATAGGAAAAAAAATTCCGCAATATCATGCATTTCAAAAATAACTTCTTTCATTTAGAAGCCTTGGAGTGCTGCCAACAATTCATAAAAATATAACCAACTGTATGACTTATATTAATACTGTAATGGAAATGGGCTTGGTGTTAAAGTGTAAATATTTTTGCCGTGATCACTTGCTATGAATTAGCCTAGTCCAACATGATTATATATTAATCAAGGCAGAATCCTTTTAATATTATTCCTGAAATTCTAATGATTTGTAATGAACATGTAAATAATTTTACAATTTATCAATTATGTAATGCTGAGAATGTAAACCTATTCCCCGATCAAACAAATTTGAATGCATTACCAAGGCAATTCACAAATTAGATTCCCAAAGAATTATTTAAATGATACTGCAAACAATTCAGTAATAAATTTAAATAATGTATTCGGTGTTGTTTTGGAGTTGTTTGTTCCATGAATAGGTTTACTCCTGAAATGCATGTAAATTGGAGAACCATTTGTCACTTTATTTTAGATTGTATGGTAGCTGTAGTAAAAATTTTACTAGACACATTGATTGGAACCAACGACTCTTAAAATTTACTTACATCTAATTCGTGTATTAACTATTTATTAAATATTTTTGAAAGATTTATTCCTTTTCATTTTTTTACAGCACTTTGTTTATTTGGGAATCAAATAATGGAGACAAAACTTTGAATCTAATAAAAAGTATGTTAAATCAGTAAACAAACCAAACTCAATATAAAAGTTAAATTAAGATTAAAATAATGTTCACAATTTTGATAGAAAAAAAAACCTCTAATAATGGCTTGCATCATCATGATTCATTTTAAGATAGAGTAGTTTTATTGAATGTAAAAAATTTAAATGTAAAAAAATATACAAAGATTTGCAATTAGAAATACAGATGATACAGATAAGAATTTAAAAATGTTAAGCTAGACTAGCATAAGACATTAGATATAAGATTTAAAAAATTCTAAATTTACACACTCGAACTTATTCCCATTATGATAAATAAATTGAGAAAAATCTAATGTTTATTCTGTATAAACATAATGTTTATTCTGTATAAACATTAGAAATAATAAATTATTATTGAAACTAAACAATAGTAACTCTTCCCATATAGTAGCATCATCCAGTGCATGCCATAGTAATCAATGGATTGCTAGGTTTGTTCATCAAAATTCATATTTAGTGCCTACTCATTTAATATCCTCAGGAATCTTGGATATGAGCACACTGGACCTAGATCTTAGGATCTAATAAACATTACAGTAAACACCTCGTTTTTAGTTCTCTATAAAGCTATGAGTTCAAACAAAAAACACACTAATGTTTTCAATCCAATCTCATTCCCTTGTATAATCATACAGATCTGAATCTAATTCAATATCTATACATGCTTTATAGTTAACTAAAAAGTTAAAAGATGGGTACTGGATGGTTGCATTAGATCCAAAGATCTAAGTGTAATGCTCTAAGATCCATAGCTCCTCTCTGAAGGTGGCCACAAGCTAAAAATTAATCTGAGGATATCAGACGAGTAGGCACTAGATAAGGATTTTGATGTACAAACTTTCTTGTATCCATTGATTACTATGACTTGCACTGAGTGACACTGCTGTATGGACCGAGTTGTTACAGGTTAAACAGCTTGTGTAAGCATAAGAAATGGTGATCATGTGATGTTTTGGTGATTTAATGTTTATTTAAATATAGCTAATGACATTGTATTAATCTATTAGAAAGATGAGAAAAATCTTTGCAAAGTGAAGAAATATATACATTTAAAAAAGATTAAAAGATTATCTTAGAATCCTAAAAATATTGTAAAATGATTTCAGACACATTTTGAAAGCTATTACAAATGTAATCCTAACAGCACGATGGATATGATTTGCACAAAATTAAAATTTCAAAGAAACTTGAATTTAAAAGTGGGTTCATGCCTATTTCTGTAACAAAGGAGAGAAGTGAAAACTAGCTATAAAGTTTGACGTATAAAAACAACAAAATGATGTGAAATAAAAAAAATAGGGAGATGTTCTGCTACTGAACCACATTAGCTATAAAATTATACAAATTCAAAATAGAAAATATTTTTTAAATTCAGAAATAAAGCTAAATAAATCTATCTAATCATAGTGCCAATCTAATGATTTATTATCATGAATTGAACGATGCCGATTCACAGATAAACTGTGAATAAAACCAATACCTATAGATTGCATATTTAAAACAAAAACCGACGGAAATAAAAATGGTTTTTAGTCCAATTATACACTAAAAAAATAGAAGTGTACTTGCTGCTATAATAAAATGTTTTTATATTTTTAATATATCATTAGTTGTGAAGTAGATTATAGATCAAAAAAATAGTTCTGTTTGCATTACACGATAAATTTAAATATTGCAAAGTGGTTAAGAGATCAAATTTCTTATCTAAAAACCAAAAGATAGTAGTCTGGTTAGATGAATAGTTGTGAGTGAAATTTCAAGAAAGTGATTTAATTAACGTGGTAATAAAGATAACTTTGCTAATATTTTAAGGAAAGTGTTCACGGTGGGGGTGGGTGTTAAAAATAAATAAAAGGTGTTATAAGTACAGTATGTGAAATAAAGCCAATAATAAGCCTACAATAAAACTCCTGTACTCCTTAAACAAAAACAAAAAACAGTCTATCTAGTAGTGACATCTGCCAACAGTTTTTTTTTAAATCCCACAATTCTCAAGTTCCACTTAACATTTTTATAAGTAGGTTTTTTTTCCTTCTGGTAAAAAAGATGCCCCACTGAGCCAGTTCACTTCAAAAGAGGAAGTATAATATATCAAGTAATGTATGACTGATCTGACTAAATTTTTTTTTAATATTAGAAGCTGTTGCTTTCCACTATTTCATTTATTCAAATGGACGTTTATAATTTACGGTCAAAATTATATTTTTCGGCTTAGACTTATAAACTTTTTTTTATGTTAAGTCCAAAAATAATACGATTAGCTTCAGGGTGTCAGCTGATGTCTTCAAACCTATAAAAACTATTCTTCAAAGTGGTGCTAGCAATCAAAAGTACGTGCATGTGTGTAGACCCACCATTATTTCTCAATTAATGGCAAATCGGTGCCACAAGTTTAAAAATAATCTCTATGGGTCATTGCTATTAAACTAGTCATAAATTAAACTACTGTAGAAACGTTTCAGGTTGCACTCGATCCATTTAATTCTACATTAATCAAATCACTATAATGGAATTTTATAATCAAACTTAAATAAAAGTTTGACGTGTTAAAATTGAGAGCTAGGAACAGAATTCTGCACAGTTTATGTTTTGTTATGCAGGTTTTGTTTTTAGTCGAACGTTATTCCTTAATCTGTTATTTTGTAATAACTCCGTTGTATGATATATACATATGCAAACTTATTTTAAAAAGTTGTTTAATAAAATAATAGTGAATAAGACTTAATATAAAAGCCAACATTTGCGCATTATTGATCCTAAAGAATACAATTGTTTTTTAATCAATTTATGTTGAAATGTAGGCAAACAGCAACAAAGATTTGTCCTTTTAAATAACTCAAGTACTGATTTTCTTTTGTGAAACAAAAATCATTTTATCAAGTAGAAATATTTGTTACATCTAGTAATTGAAATAGATAAGTGAATGGCCTTATTACTGGGAAGTTCATAAATTTGAGCACCAAAAGATCCAGAACTGGAACGAAGATCTTGCATCCCAGTCTGACACTATTACTGCACTAAAACACACAAGCATTATATGCAGTTTCTGTAAATTTTAAATCTGTGGTCTTCTACTCAACCAATGATTTTAAGTATGATAATTTGTATCTTTTGATTAAGATTAATATACCACATTATTTTATCATTTAAATGGTAAGTGACAGACTTATATTAAAGTTCAAACATGCCAGTCCATACAATACATCCAGTATTAAAGTTCAAACATGCCAGTCCATACAATACATCCAGTAATCAGATTAGCAATCTCAGGGACATCAGAGTGGTCCGTATTTGAATGGGATGATGAGATCAAAATTATTACTAAATCATTACATATTTGAAATGATGAGATCAAAACAATTACCAGATCATTACCAATATCATAATAGAAGCAAACTCTCCATACATTAGTGCAAGCCTTAGTAATCAATAGATGCAGGAAGGTTTGTGCATAAAATTCCCATTTAGTGTTAATAACAGCTTGTGTAAGTATAGGAAATGGTGATTGTGTGATGTTTTGGTGGTTTTATACTAAGATCATAATTGGGATGATGAGATCAAAATAAATTGCAAGATTATTACTGAGATCATAATTAGAATGATGAGATCAAAACAATTACTAGATGATTAATACTTGGGGAAGACTTTCAACAGCTGATAATGGCATAAAGGCAAAACAAAAATCTTGATGCACCCATTACTAGTAATAGTTATTTTCCGAAGGATACATTCTTTGCATCAAGATTTTTTATCCCTTAAGCCACTCATATCAACTCCTATGTCCACTCCTAATAATCTTCTGGTTTTTAATTTGTTGCATAATTTTTCCACATTTTCTAACATCAATATTTTCTTCTCATATTTCTAATCTTCATTGTTTTATTATAAATCTCTTCCAAACATTGAACAAGATCTAACTCAATCTCATCTCTAACAAAAAACTGTTCAATTACTTCCCAAATACTGATCTTCTTCCTGTCCAACCATCACCTTTAATTCTCTCTAAACCAACTGCTTTCATAATCATCTTATCAACAATACTTTTTAATCCCAAAGTTTCTACAAATTCCATCAATCATACACTTAATTTCTTTTATACTTCCTATAAGCTATGACATATTAGAAATTTCATTCAATTTCTCTTTCTTCATTCTTATCAAAGCATTTACTTAGCAATATATAATATATAGGGTATTTTGAGCTCAGACTTTTACACGCCCCTCAACTCTCCACACTATCTCATACCAACCACTGATACACCTGAGTCCTGTACAGGTATATATATAGCTAGTATACAAAAAAAGAATCGGAATTAAAACCAATTCTTTTTTTATGTTGCACTTCAAGTATACAATAGTCAATAATATGTTTAAAAATACATATATACAAGCAACAAAGATTACAAATTATAAAATTATTATAGAAAAGCCTTTTTCGGCGAATTATGTTTTTTGCCCTTTTCATCCATTTGTTTATCTGTCTTCTCTCATGTATTGATATAGATGTCGCTGTATGTACTTTAAATCGTGGTATTCTGGAGATATATTGAAAAGGGCAAAAAACAATTTGCCGAAAAAGGCTTTTCTATGATAATTTTATAATTTGTAATCTTTGTTGCTTGTATATATGTATTTTTAAACATATTATTGACTATTATATATAGCTAGATATTAATTAGAAATATGTAATTAAATATTTAAAAATAGGTAACATAATGGGTTGTAAGATCTTGTTTAGACATGTTCAAGGAATTTTCTCAGAAAAAGAAAATAAAAATTGATAATAATGAATTAGAAAAAGTTAATAACTGTCAATATCTTGATTAGATTATTAATATAGGTGGAACCTTGGTTGGAGTGCTTTTGGTAAAAATAACTTAATATTAAAAGAAAATATATCAAAATGTTTAAAAATGAAATTGTTAAATAAATATCTTTTATCATTTCTTACTTTTGAATCTGAGACTTAGACAATTAAAAGGAGAGCAATACAATTACTTCAGACCCCTCAATGAAGTACATAAAGAGAGCAGAAGTGGGTAAGAATCAGTCGCAGTCCATCAGTGGACTGCCATCCTTGCACAGTATAGAGCATTTTGGGATTGTAGGATCCCAGGATTGATTCTGGTGCTCACAATTTCGGTGCTTGAATTTCTTATAAACTCCCGAGAAATAAAGTCATTGGCCTTTTTTTTGCTCTGTGTGGTTTTCCAGAGTGGTAGAGGGTCTGACTTTGGATCAGGAAGTCCCAGAATAGATTCTGGTGCTTGTACTTCTGGCGCTCAAACTTCTTATGAACTCCCAAGTAATAATATTTTTTTTTAGTGGATTGCCAAGAAATTTGGAAGTGACTGCCTAAATTTAAAAAAAGTAATGGTAACTAATGCTACATTTCACTAAATTAGATAACTATACCTAAAAGAAATTATTTTTGCACAGATACAGTTGTTATAGAGAGAATCGACTTTTCACAATTAAAGTGGCTATATGTAATTAGGCAATTGTAGTTGAATGGGTTGGATGGCATGCACCTTTCTTCAAAATAAATGAGAATGCACATGCTGATTACAGTTTCATCAGCTCATATGCATAATGCAAAAATACTACTAGAAGTATTATGTTCAGTCTGTCATGAAATAACTTTTTGTTATGACAAATGCACTGATTTAATTAATTTATTGTGAAAAATTGGTAATTTTATTATATTTCAAAAGAGGAGTGCAATGTCCGAAACAATTTCAAGCAAAAGAAAGATATAGAATTTTAATACAGAATATGAAGACAGTTTTTCTTCATAATGATGAATGGGATGTCATATTAATGTGTCATTTCCAAAACAAGGAAATGTCAGAAGACATTTTAAAACCATGTATGTAATATACAAGTGGTAGATTGTGACTCATGGAAAAAATTACAAGTAGCTCTTGCCCTTCTTGATTTAAAGTAACAAAAATAGATAGAAAATGAACTATGTGAGTAAAAGAACGAATAGATATCACTGACACCATCAAAAAAATTTAAGAAAACTAAAATGGAATTGGGATGGATATATTTGTAGAAGAGATAACAGCTAGATAGTTGAAATTTTAAAGTGGATCCTAAGAGATTGTAAAAGACCTAAAAGTTCATGATGGATGAATGAAATCAGAGAAATTTGTTAGTGTAATATGGAGAAGAGAAGCTATAAAGCAGAAACTAGATTAAACTGGGAGAGACTTTCATCCTACAATGGACTGATAATGGTTGAAAATCATGATGGTGATAGAATATATTACACATTTCTGTCTCAAATAAAATTCATATCATGATTCCTATTTTTTTAAAAGGTATTTCATTCTTTTGTAGCTTTTCTAAGTGCATCTATATTTACCTTTCAGGTAAAATATCTAATCTATTCAAATGCATCTATTGAAAAAACTCTCCTATATTTGTTTTAAAACTGACCCATTTCATTAGCATTCATCTGACTGATATCTTATTTATAATTTATCACTCCAATAGTTCAATTGGAGTTTAGTGGGAAAATCAAATATTACCATGAAAAATATTACTGGTACTGTCTACTCCTTGGCAGTAGGTTCCTGTTCTTTCACATAATCTATCAGATATCAGAAGAGAAGTTGTCTCATAGAAAATGTCTAAAGAGCTGTTAGGCAGATTGAATTTGCCACTTACTCAAGATATAGTCTTATGACCTAAGACTTGTTTCAAATCAAGCTCACATTTTTGAAAGTTGAACTAAGAATTATGGTGTAAAAAATGGAATTTGTATAATGTTCCAAACAAATTTCTTCTTCTGGATCCAATGGTAAAGTAGTCTCATCAACAAATTTAGGATAAGGCAAGGTCAGTGTGCTCCTCTACTTCATAAATTAAATTTGTCAGCCATATGTAATTGTGGCAAATATAAACTATGAACTACACAGTTAATGACATCAAGTTTATAGTTATAATGGCAGAAATAAAAGGACTTAATAAAACCGCTAGTGAATCTATTTCTTCATTGGATTCTCTACAGGATCCTTTATGATATTTTTGAGTAATAGTTAACCTGCCAAAAAAAAAATCCATACTAAATAAAATTTCCAATTGAAGTTACTTTGATACTTAATCAGTCTATCTTAAGCTGAAAACATATCGTTTTTCATAATCAAATATATTTCAATCATATCTATCTTGAGTGTTTTTCTTTTATCTTAGATAACGCTTTATTGTCTTTACAATACAAATTACTCATTCTTCCCACCTATTTGCTTGACAAATAACAGCTTCTTGTTTTTATTACTAATTTATCTTAGCAAACCCACCTCCAACATTCAAACTGTTTTATTCTGCTATTTATGAATAAAATCTGTTTTAAATCTTTATAAAGAAAAGCCACATTTGTCTTAATCTTTTCACAGTAATTTGTTTAACTTATTAAACTTTTAACTAAGTGTTCCTCACCTAAAAAAAAACCCACTTGTATTACAATTATTTATTACATAAATATACAATAACTTCATTTAATATTTATATGCACTTTTTATTACACATATATGTGTATATGTATATTGAATAAAATTGTTGTATATTTGTAAAATAAATAATTATAATTATTAGACAAACTGTTATAAATTAAGTACTGTGAAAAGTGTGTTATGAGAAGTGTAGGTTTTTATAAAGATTGTAATAAAACAGGAAGAAGATTTAGTCACCAAGGATTATATAACATTATTTTTTTAGGATATAACACAGATATTGGGTACTGGATTCAAAATTACATGAAAATCTATCTGTTTTCTTTGTAATCCCATCTCTCTATCTATATACATATATGTATAAAATCCATGTGAATGTTTGTCTGTAAGGCTATTATGGATCAAATTCACAAACAATTAAAAAATATGTTCTCAACGCTGTGAAAAATCAGAAGAAAAAAAAAATTTTAATTTATTTTTTATAAACAAATAACTATATCTAACTTAATCGTAATTTACATTAGAGCATTTTATGCAAAGAAAGTAATTCCACACTTTATATTTAATAATCTGTCATTTTTATTACAAATTATATTTTATGCGAATGAAGTAATTCCACTATTAATAAATCTAATTTTTTTTATGAAGCAGTTGTCCATAATACTGTCAAATTCACATATAAAATATTACAGGTATTTTTAAAACTTTTAATTTAGCTTTATTAATACCTTGCTGGTTAAATTTCTAATTGTACCAAACAGGCCACTTTTTTTCCCAATTGTGAATTTCTCACATTTATTTATATAATATTAAAATCTTTTGTTTAATTTACATTAAATCTTAGAAATAATTTATTAAAGCAACCAATTAAAAATAGCCATGGCCTTTTCATAGGCCAGGTGCAATCCAGTTTTTATATAGCATTCTTATAATCATTCTCACGTAGTTTAATGCATTTTAAATTTCAATTCATGGTTCAACATTTTACATATCTTTAGATCTTCAAACATATTTATATTTTACTGACTTATCTGATCAGAAACTTATTGAGCAGTGCTGCAATATGTATTAAATGTTTCTTTAAAAAAATTTTATCTTTATTTGAAATTATCATAAAGTTTATATTAAATACGTTGTATTATTTAATATATTCTTTTTTTTTCTGGTATTCCATTCAATTTATTAATTATTCATTCTTTTTTGCCGATATGTTTTATTCTCTTAAACACTAATCTCAATTGTATCACAAAATAAATTATGATCCAAATCTATAAGACATAAGTATACACTCAATAAGATTTCTAATTATGCTATAAATCAGTATATAACTGCATCTGTTTCCATCAGCTCCAAAGCTTCTAATGTGTAAAATTCATTTTTCATTTTATCTCATTTCTTAGTCTAATTTATATTCATCTATATGCTTACCTTTTATCATTATCCTACTATAGCACTTCAATATTACACTATCATTATCTAACAGTTTTGCATTCTTTATTTATTACTTTTTATTGATAATCATAAATGGATGGTTGAACTCGTAAATGACCCTAAAGATAATGTAAAATTAGATATGAGATGAATGTATAAAATAAAGATGTTTGAGAAGAAAGGCTATAGATCAGAGAAAGTGAGTTAAACTTGAGGATATCTTCATCCTATAGGAATCTGATAATGGTTGAAAATGATATGACTCTGTAAACATGTGCATCTAAAACATTATATTTTTCTGACACTGATTTTAACCTAACTGCCACTAGTTTGTTACTTATAGATCCTACAATATTTCTTGTTAACTTTTATGCTCATAAGATTGGTTTATGTAAAAAGGTATTATGTTATAACTCTTGATCATCAGTGATGTTTTTTTCAGGGCTTATCATCTTTATCTTAAAAAATATCTTCTCCATTATATTTATTTTTGCTATCAAAATAAATGTTTATGCCAAAATATTTTTTATAAACAAATCTTTCATTTGTTTCATAGCATCAATAAATATGCTGATCATCTAATATTCAGAAAAAAGAATTAAACATGGTCACACATCTCATATATTCATCTTCTCATATGCTGATTGTTAGGTCTGTTTATTTGACATCTTGTGTCTACTGTCTTAACTTCTGCAAGGTTTTGCAAGACTTCACTATCTTCCCTAATTGTAGCTAACTATTGTAATATATCTTCAGCTATATTCTTCTAATGAATATAATTAATATTGCACCTTTACAATAATATTTATGATATAAGCAGGGTCTATCTCTCTCATGAAGACAACTCTTGAGTTATATCATAAAACACTTTTTTTTAGAAAACTTATTATTTATTACCTTCACTTTGCTTTTTAGATTTCTATCTTGCTTGAATGATTATATCTCATCTATAAGAATTGTTCTTCAGAAAGATTAACAGAAATACTAAAATGATTGGAAAATTCTCAAAGTTTTGAATTTAAATCAATTAATGTAGCAATTGATCAATTTATTGTAAACAGCAAGCTAGAAGATCTATTATTTGATAGGATTTGGTTAAAGGGGCATCGCCTTCATTTGAAATAATAATAATTGGATGTTTTGATTCATTGCTTGGAACTAGTGTAGAATTGGGTCACAACCCATGAACCTTCGGCCCCAAAGTTTAGCCATGCACAGCAAACAATAAATGGTTTGCTGCTTGGGATTTTGTAAGATGTTCGAGTATTGAAAGTGGCAGAGCTGAGATGTGATTCATGAACTTTAACCTCTAGACTGTATCATTCTATCGATACATAAAACCATATGTGGCAAATAATAAATAGATTATTGGTTGGGAATTCATAAGAAGTTTGAGCACTGGATGCGCAGCTGGGCTCTAATTAATGAATTCTGGGTTTCAGAATATGCCACTAGACCATTGCACTAAATCACATAGGACATTTGAAATTTAATCAGATAGTTTGTTAACATTATAAAATGACTGTGAAAGATGTCTGGGCTGAAGTAGTAATGAAGATACATGATGATCAATTGTGAAATACCAAAATTTAACTGAAAATTATCATTGGCTGTGGAGTGACAATACTATCGGCATCGTGAGTTTTATCTCCACTGAGCAATGTTTTGAAAAATAGAAAGTGTGAAAACTTTTAAATTTTAAAAATGCTACAAAATTTATAAATTATCAACCAAGGAATTGTTTAAAGTGGCTGAACAAAATCTCAATATGGCGTGCCTTAGAAAATTATTATTATCAGCCTAAGTATTTATCTCACAGATGTATTCAATTTATAAATAATCGAATAGCTTTTTTGCTTGAGAGTTCATACAAAGTTTGAATGAGAGAACTGGAATTAATGCAAGGGTCTTATGTTCTAGAGTATAGTTCTCTACTATATTACATTACACAGACTTATTCAAATTATAATACAAGAAAATTCGTTATGACTTCTTATAAGCTTTCTATTAGAACTTGGAAATTCTGAATATTTAGATTTACTGAAAAATAAAGTGCAGTGGTATAGATTTTTAAATACAAATTTTTTTTTAAAAAAGGCATATGGCTTTATTACTTGGGAATTCATAAGTTCAACCACCAGACCTGCAAGTGACAGAACGATTCTGGGATCTCCCAATCCTGTCAGATGCTCTACTAACCACGCTAAATTGCATAATGACTAAATAAAGATGTTAAACTTTATATATAATAAATATATTTAAACAGGACTTAAATGTATTTTTACACAACAAATAATAGATACAATCAGAGCTAGTAATATCTTTATAAAGTTAAAATTATAGGTCAAAATAAACTATATCACTGAAGTGATCCGGGAAGAGAATGAAGAAAAAAAGGCTTCTTTTTTATCCTTCTCCATAGGAAGAACCTGCAAAAGCATCAAAAACACATAACAAAAGAGTTAAATTCTCCAGTGATGAATAAAAAAATAATATATTTTGATGCTCACACAACACCTGACAGGTAAATAGTTATCATATCATCCTTAGTAAATGCATACATTAAATAGTATAAAATGAACTGATAGATAATAAATCTACCTAATAAAAAATTCATGGCAGGTGGGGAAAAAATTATGGGTGTACGACATTTTCTAAATCCAATTCAAATAATCTGATACCATTCTGCCTAATTTAGTATGGTTAGTTTATTTTTAAAAATTACAATTTTCTATCACTAAAACAAGACTATTTATTATACAAGACTATTTATTATACATGTGCTTAACTAATGATTTCTTTCCCTTAGTAAATATTTTAATACTTAACAAGAAAAATATTCTAAATCAACTTTTAATCCAGTTCGAGCACCTGGATCGATCCTAGGACCCCATATTCCCGAGTCTGATAATTTACTGCTGCATTTAACATTTTAATCTTCATATATTGTATTTATAAAATAATGTTGTGGTGTTTTGAATAAGACAAATCAACTTTATAATAAAGATACCTTTTTTAAAAAAAACTTCAGAAAAAATTAATCGAAATGAAAGTAACCAATCCAATCAAGCGAAATCTTTCAAAAGAATATAAGCAAATTCTTAAAATCAGTAGATTCGGTCGCACTTCTCCCGGCTTTACAAAAAAAAAATTTTCTCTTCCAGAAGACCATGATATCACTACTGACGGAAAAAGACCAAAGATTAGATCTGCACAAAACAACAACATTCTTGAAGGAAATAATGTTTTTAATGTGATGTGATGTATTGTGGCTTCTCCTTAAACAATTCAAATGCACACACACGATGCACGCTAATCAGTGGATTTTTTAAAATGTGTGTGCGTTCTTAAACTAAACTTCAAAGTATAGAATATTTGTCAAAGCGTTGGTGGCCGAGTGGGCAGCACAGCTGCCTTACAAGCAGTTGTCCTGGGGTTCGCTTCCCGGCCGATACTTTGACACAAATATATATATCAATTCATTCACCAGATATTAAACTGACTATTTAACACTGTTGAGACTATAATATACTCTTAAATAATAATTTAATTCACTGATTACAATAAACTCCAAATAAAAAATGCATGGAGTTAAAAAAATAATATATATATATACACATGAAGTTAAAACGAAAGAAAAAAAAATTGAAACAAAAATAAATCTTAAATTTATCCAAATTATTATCAGAAGTTATCACAAAATTTATGAAGTTGTAATTTCAATATATATTTTTAAAAAGAACTAATGTAATACAATTGACATTTGCTGTGAGTTTTGTTATAAGCTGGTTGATTAAACCAAAATCAAATTTGGACGTTGTAATTTTTTTGTTTTGTTTTTGTAGAAAAACTTCTAATAGAATTATAAATAATTACACAAAACATTTACAACAAAAATAATTGCTCTGGTAAAATTTAGGATGATGTATAAAAATTTGCATATGTAATTAACCTATTCATTCCGTATACTGAATGTTTTATTATAGTAAATACGGGGATTTGAACTTAGGATTTTCCGTCTATATTCATTCTTCACTCTATATCAAACAACTGTCACACGTGACACACACGTGAATGAGATAGATGATCTCCAATATACATATGTGCTGAACCAGCATTTATCAGTTAAGTCAAATCAGAATCTCCCACACATATATACAATTCAGGGCTTGGCTTATATTAAGATAGCAATTCCTGAAATGGACAGATGAATTGTTGGAAGGGTGAGAAGATTGAAACCTGTCCATTAAAGTTTAAGGAATTGTTATCAATATAAGCACAGCACTGATTGCATATATGTGTGGGAGATTATGATCTGGCCCAACTGATGAGTGCTGGTACTACACGAAATACATATATTGGGGATCGTTTATCTTTTTCTCATATGGGTGCGGTTATGTATATTGTTTGTCTGATATGGAGTGGAGGATGAATATAAACTGAATATTCCAAATTCAACTCCCTCAATTTAAAAATTCGCATAGTAATCAAATGTCATATTTATAATAATTCTGGAGAATAAATTCTGCCCAGTCTTGTAAATGATATGAGACTGCATTTCCAAAGAAATTTATTCTATAGAAACTGAGGGAGAAAAATCTGTTTAAAGAAATATATATCAATTCTCTAGCAAATGTTTCTAATTTTATAAAATACAAAATTTACACAAAAATGTATTGTATGTTTGCCTAATTAAAATGCGAGTCCAACATTGAGTCTAAATGAATGGTGGATTCGAAACTTTTATTAATGTTTGCCATTTCAATAGAGATGATGATGATAAACTTAAAATATATATTTATTCGATTACCAAAATATATGAATGTATGAACTGTTACAGTTTTAAAAATCATATTAATGTTATTAAAGAATTTAAATTTTGAGATGAAGTGGCTGCCTTAGTAATAACTCCACCACGATGTTACCACAGCAACAAAACAGACAAGTGAAAAAACCAGACTTATTTAAAATAGAAAGTACTGGCTGACCTTGGTTTAAATAGAGAAGCAAAGATTGGAAAGTTTTCAAAGTTCTTTTAAACAAGGTGAATAATATGAGAAATTATAAATTTCTGATCCCAATATAAATCAAACAAAGCAAATATATATATAAAATAAAAACATTGATATAAATAAAATACTGATAGTAATAAAAAAGGAAAACAAAAAAAGTTAGGCAGTTATATATGTAAACTTCAAGTTCTGCAGAATTTGCATTCTGACTATTAAAATTTGCATCAGCTGCACTGTCTTCTAAGCGCTTTCTGTATGAACCCAACATCTCCCCAATTATTGCTGTGCAGTTCTGCACATGTTGTATCAATTCATATATGACTGCAAAGTGAGAATTAATGACTGCCCCCTTGTGATTTGCACAAAAGAGTAGTATGGAATGATTTGCTTTTGGTCTGAAGATGTCTGGTGCCAATATTTATCGAAGACTTGTGCGCAATAAGGAGAAAGTATTTTGTCATGAAAAAATACGTATGAGTGGATAGAAAAAGTTCAAGAAAGGTCACATAAATGTCACCAATGAAGGAATCAGATGCCACTCACATCCATGACTGATGGCACTACTGAGCATGTATATGAACTAATTCTGCTGGATAGTTGAATGACAATGAGTTATGTGGCACATGGTTTGCAAATCAGTCATGATTTTGTCTATGCAATAAGCCATCATAAACTTGGATTTTTCACAGGGATAACTGGCTCATGGCAGCCAAGTGTCTGTAGCGACGTTGCTTTTTAATCCTTCAATGTCAGATCTTCCTATTATTGCGAAGCAGAATTTTCCGAGCGTCGGATTGTTCACCCGCTAACTTGGGTTTTGAAAAGTTTGTGAAAATGTGAATCCCTTTTGTTTGACTCATTCTTATAGCATTTTGCATTTAGGGTGGAATTCCAAAAACTGGAGCATTAAAATAAATTACTTCAAATAGGATTATTTTAAGAAGACATAAAAAACATAACTATGAAGTTTCACTGAGTGATTTATTAATTTTTTTTTAGAAATACAAGGAATAATAATTTTTAGATACTTCTTTTCTACCAATTCAATTCACATTTCTAAGCCTATGTAAAATAATATATCTTCAATGAATCCCTTATTTGTTTGAAAAAATATAAAGAATAATGTGAATGAAAAGATTATGCAGGAAAATACTTGTTATTGGAATATACATTTACTTCACAAATTCAATAATACCAAAGCAAAAAACAATGCTGAAAATAAATACAATTAACAGATAAATAAATTGAAATATACTGTGTTTCCCCCAAAATAAGATCTAAAACAAAAAATAAGCCCTAGTTAGAAAGAAAGAAAATACTCCATAATGTACATATGTTATTTCTCTGCCTCACAAATGTGTTTCAGTAAAATCACAGCTGCACTGTTCTGGTAATGTAAAGAAGTTCTAAGATTGTCTGACCATAAGACTGCCAAATAAGCGATCAGAATACAGACATAAGACACATGTGAACCTCTGAAAGTGAGAAAATATTTACTATATTGTCAAATGCATTAGATTTTTCTTTCAACGAGAGTTAACTAGAAGGGTTTACGTTTGGAATTACTAGCTTTATTATTTTATACATCATATGTTATAGCAGACATGCTTACAATAATACATTTATATGAAATAAAGAAATGATTTCAGAATTTTATTTCCTGCAATTTTTGCTGCATATCTCGTAATTCTTCAATTACCATTTTGGAATAAATGTAGATTCTTGTATATAAATAAACATAGACTTGTGCGTGAAAAAAAAATAAAGACATTCCCTAAAAATAAACTTCAGGGTATGTTTTGGACCAAAAATTAATATAAGACAATGCCTTATTTTCAGGATAACACAATATAGTTTTAATGTCATTAAAAAATGTAATAAATAAATATTCATTTGGATTATTTCTTAAAATTATGTACATAATGTCAGAGAATTATAGCTGCAATATCTTCGTTTAATAACAAATCACAATATTCTTGAAGTAAAGCACCACTCATTGGTAAAGCATAAAAACTAGTAGAGCTCACACAAAAGAAGCATTTATAATTGTATTTTTACTGAAGATTCTCTACTTTTTATATTTATTTGATAATTAAACTTTAGAAAAAGGGAGAAATGAAAACATTTTTTTTTCTTTTCACATACTATCAAATGAAACTACTAATTTAATATATAAGGATTTGAACTCAGACTTTCACATGACCCTCAACTCTCTATGCCATCTCATTGCTGACCCACCTGATCAGACACATGTTGAAAAGATAAATAATCACCAATACACATATTTCATGCTAAACCAGCAATCATCAGTTGGTCCAGGACCATCTCCACACATATATACACAATCAGTGCTCAGCTTTATATTAAGATAGCCAATCTTCATACTTTAATGGACAGGCTTCAAACTACTCCAACCCACAACTCTTCAGCCAGCCATTTCATTGAAAATCTGATGATGGAACATTCATCCCTTATGTATGTGAAAGGATTCTTCTCCGGTATGTGAGGGGGTCAGAATGACTAATGTCAACATGGGTAGGATGACAACCATGGCACTAATGTGGGCTTTGAACATTCCATCATCAGATTTTCAATGAAATGGATGGCTGAAGAGTTGTGGGTTGGAGTAGTTTGAAGCCTGTCCATTAAAGTATGAAGATTGGCTATCTTAATATAAAGCTGAGCACTGATTGTATATATGTGTGGAGATAGTTATCTGGCCCAACTGATGATTGCTGGTTTAGCATGAAATACATATATTGGTGATTATTTATCTTTTCAACATGTATGTGATCAGTTGGGTCAGCAATATGAGATGGCATGGAGAGTTGAGGGTCAAGTGAAAATCTGAGTTTGAATCCCTTATATATTACTTATATGTGCAGGTGTGTGTAAGCCTGTACAGTGAATGAAACTATTAATTGTAAATTTATTTATCACAAAGCACCTATTACTTCATTTTAATGTAAGGATGATTAAAATGTTTCCACAAGTTTCTTTGATAGGTAAGTACGTTAATATTTCTTAACAATAAAAAAAAAAATTCTTTTTTTTTTTTTAAAGAAAAAATTAAATATTTTCTGCAACAGTAAATTTTTTAATCATCTTTCTTAAGATAAATTCATTAGAATAGAATATTAATTAATTATTGTGCTTTGAGGCAATTTTATATAAATTTTGTTCATAATTTACATTAACATTAATATCTCAGCTAATTAGATTTTCAAGTGAACCTGTCTTCACAGTCAATTGTTTCCAGAAGCACTGTGGAAGAAAACTAATCATGCATTCTGTAATCCATTTAATTAACTATAAAGCTATGAATCCAAAATGAAAATATTTTTTATCCAAGCTCATTCGCTTATATAAACATATAGCTTCACTATCCATATATTGTGGTGTCCTTGGTATTTTAAAAACCAGTGACCAGCATCCTATGGCAAGAACTGGTGAAAAAACACATCATATGATCACCATTTCCTATGCTCATGCAAGCTGTTAAAACAGTAAGCAAACTCTTGTGCAAATCTTAATAATCAAAAGATGGAAGGTTTGTGCATAAAATCTAGCTAATACCTATCCATCCAATATCCCTAGACTACTTTCTAGCTTGTGACTTTCATCAGTAGGAATCTTGGAACTGTGAACACTGTACCTAGATCTTAGGACATAATGCAATCCTCCAGCAGCCATTTTTTTTATCTATTTAGTTAATTATAAAGATATGAATTCAAGATGAAAACACAATGTTTTCAATTCAAGCTCATTCATTTGTATAGTCATATAGATCTTTCAGTATCCATATATTTTGGTGTTATTTTTTTAAAAAAAATCAGTGTCACTATCATCTTATCACAGGATTGATATAAAACCACTAAAACATCACATAATCACCATTTCTTATGCTTACACAAGCTGTTAAAACAATAGCAAACTCTTCATATAGTATTGCCACCCAACACAAGCTTTATAGTTAAGTAAATAGGTAAAAGATGGCTGCTGGAGAATTGCATTAGATCCTAAGATCTATGTGCACTGTTCTCAAATCCAAGGCTCCTCATGATGAAAATCACAAGCTGGATGAGTAAGCATTAGATGGGGTTTTTATGCACAATCCTTCTTGCATCCATTGATTATTAAGGCTTGCTCTGGGTGGCAATGCTACATGGAGAGTTTGCTACTATTATAAGTTGTAGTACAATGATTCCATTAATGAAATATTTTACCTTTCAAATATAAATTTGCTTTTCTTGCTACAAATATCTAGTCAATAACAACTTTTTCTCTCACCATGGTTATGCCATCTAGTGTGAGCTTCAGTAATCAATAGAAGGCAGATAATAGTGCTTAATAAATCCTTAACCAGTGTGGTATTATCTAAAATTGCCTGACTAATTTGTTAACTATGTTTTTATCAATGAAAAGCTTTTGGGTTTGGAGCCATGCATCTGGACGTAATATCCCTTTTTTCTAGCAGTCATTTTTGTTTTATTATCAAGCTACCAGTGCAAATTTTAAAAAAAAATGTGCTGACGTTTTCAATCTAAGCTTGCTTATACAGTCATGAGGATATAAAATCAGTTCAGTATCTATATATTATGGTGATCTTTGTTTTCCAAAAACTATAGACACCTATCTTTTTGGCCAGGATTGATATAGAACCAATAAGACATGGTATCTTATTGGATCAATATTTTTAATCCTAAAAAATAAATTTTCTTTCACTTTCTTGCCATACCTCTCTTCTAACATATGATCTAGAATATTTTCAACTTATCTATCCATCTAGGGATGTTGTTTATACATAATTTAGCAATATAAAAATTAATCAGTAAGTTGTCAAAATATTGGTTGGTTGAAACTTATTTTTCAGAATACTGACTGGTGAGAGATATTTATATCCTTATTATATCATTGTGATGCTTTTCCCCTCCCCCTCAATTGCCATGAATCCATCTAGTTCATCACATTCAATTTTATTTTTCTGGGATTTATCAAAGATCATGGCTACATTCCCCTGATGTTCAACATGGATCTTATGAAGAAAAAAAATCATAGAATTGAAGGAATCAATGCTATTGTGCTCTACCATATATTCAGAAATTGGAGTTAATCTAACATTTTGTGGGAGTGTAATGAATTATAGCTATGCTTAATGTTAGTATTTTTCCCCCTTATGAATCAGAATTTTAAAATTTGTTTTGAATGAATTTATCCAACAGGTAAGTCTAAATCTTAAGAAAAAATTAAAATAAATTGTGTAAAAGTTATTACAATCGCTAAAAAAAAAAAATTTCATTTTTTCTTAAATAATTTCTGTTTACTTTTTCAAACAAGTTCTTGGTCCATCCATAAAATCCTTTTTTCAATTATTTAAAAAATTTGCTGTGTACAAAGACCTAGATTATTTTTAACTATCAAAATCAAATATAACTACACACAGGTAAGCTGTCAGAATAGTCAAAAATTCAACTTAAGTGATAAGCTGTCTCAAATTTAAAATAATGAGTCTACTTCTTAGTAAATTTAGTTACTAGTTTATCCCAATTTTAAAATCTAAAAAATAGTTGAATTTCATCTCATGTATATAAATCCTCATTGTGTGTAATAACATATCTTGCATATGATTTGAAATTTGAATTCAAGAGAAGTTGAAAAATTCTCACTTAGGTTTTTTTATATCTAGTAGGCTATAACCATCCCATAATTGATTGGTAAATGGGTATTTTTTTTCTAAGCTAAGGCTATGACCATCCCACAATTGATTGGAAAGTGAGTATTTATTCCTCTAAGCTAAAAAGGCTATGACCATCCCATAATTGATTGGTAAATGGGTATTTATTCTAAGTTAAAGCAGTAACAAAAATATCTTGGCTTTCAGCAAGTATTTCTTCTATGTACATAACTCAATACAATATTTTCTTCCAAAACAGCTGCAGTTTCGACTGTTTAACAATCTTTCTCAGAGTTTTTCCCCACTACATAAAAATGTTTATACTCTCACAAAATGAAAAAAAAAAATAACAGTAATAAAATTAATTTTTAATAAGATTTCTGAATATAATAATTTTATTAACACATTATTCCCATAAATCAACAGTGATACCATAACTCTCTTTTATATAATTTTTGTATGTCACATCTATCATATGAAATAAATGTTATTTCTTTATCAAATCTTTTTTTTTTTGTCTTTGTATTATATTAATCTATTGTAAGTTTTTATTTATATCAGTGCATCGTACACCTTTTGCTCAATCCTATCACTATTATCTGTCAATCCAGAAGTCAGACCAACCTCTCACACTAGTTACATATGGAACACAATTTTTCAAGTAAACCATATATCACATTACAATTTATCTTCATATACACATTATTTTTAGATCTACTTAAACTTCATATATATATATTTAAATAGATTTGAAACTTCTATTTGATCACATATTACCAAAACATATGAGCTAAAACATAATGTGTATATGAAATTAAGTTGTAATGTGGTGTGTGGTTTACTTAAAAAAGTATATATTCCATATGTATCTATAGTGTGGGAGGCTGGGCTGATGGATGAATAGTTGTGACAGGATTGAGCTAGCTGTGAATAATACATTGGTAAAAACTTACTATGCATATTATAGTGCAATGAGCATACATTCCCTATAAGGTATTAAAAGCGGATAGAAACTTATCCTTACCTTGCCTGAGAGTGGTGTAGGTCTACTGAATCACTGTGAATGGATTTAGCGCTTGCGTATACAATGCGTAAACAGCGTGCATGTATGTGTATATGTACGCGAGCATTGGTATTCGGGATGACCAAAAACAGAGAATTCCTGTTAGGCCATAAATACGAACATTTTAATTCATTTCTATAATTACAGCAATAAAATTATCCATTTAAAAAACTTTTACAAAACAATGTCTAAAGTGTCACTAAAAATTTGGTGTAATTTAAAAAGTTATTTCTAAACTATTAATAGCACCAAGTTCCCCTTCTTGGAGCAGAACCAATAAAGTAAACGGTTACTAAAAAATAAAACATTTTCCCTGAAAATAGTTAAATTCTTTACAAGATAACAATTGTTTGTTCTTCTTTGGATATATTTTTAAAAGCTTATTTTCCCTTTGGAATTTTCTCTAGAAAACTAAACAATCCACATATTTCCTAGATAAGATAAAATCTTTTTTGAAAACAAAATGATTTTTTTTTTTTAAACGCTTAAATGTGTCTACACAATAAGTGTATATACTTATACAGTAACATAGAGCGGTGTAGTGAAAATTACACTTCAGAAATATTACTCACCAAGTGAATAATCTCTAGTCTAATGCGAATGATTAAAAACATAATATATTTTCATTACGTGGTTTGTGTCAAAGATGTGAGAACAGTAAATCTGACACTTCCATTAAACTGTAGTAATTGGCTATCTATATATATACTGAACAATGATAGAGATATGTGTAAGAGATTGTGATGCGAGTCAACTGATGAGCGCTAGTTCAGCATGAAATGTGCATCATACATTTTTTTCAAGTCTTTGGTCATGTGTTTATGATTACATCCCTCTACAAGGTGTTAAAAGTGAATAGAAATAAGTGATCAGTGAATTATCTCTAGTCTAATGAATGACTAATAAAACCTATTAACATGTAAGAGGAGTTGATTTGTTGCCTCTGCTTTTTGATATATTTCACGACTTCTGAGGCTTACTCTTTTAGCATAGCTTCAATACAGTAGTATAACTACCCTGTGAGGTTTCGTGCAGTGATAGAATGGCAGGTACAGGGAGTTCAAGGTCTATTAATAGGTGACCCTGCTTTGTTACTTTGGGTGCGCAAAGTTTTTACAAATTCCTGAGATATAAAAATATTTGATTATTTAAAACACATTTTATCTGTTTGCATTTCTTAAACAATTTTTGTTTGTGTCGGCTGAACTCTAGCCTTCATCGAAATTCTATTTGTTATACAGATGAATTATACAGTTAATTTACATAAAAGATAAAATAAACCCTTGATGAAAATTTAAGGATCATCCATGATAGATGATGAAAATAAAATGGGATAAAACGTGCTAAAGAAGAAGTTGTATCAGAGTTTTAAAACTGAGCAATGAAGTGATGTTAGAAATATTCGTAACTTTATTAAATGAATTTTACTTATTTTTTTGTTTTTATTTTCATTACCGCTAGATGACTTTTGATATTGCACTTTTAAAATAAACAAATAAAATAGTGGATATTGGTTTATTCTGTACTTTACCATAATCTCTCTGCCATTAGATGGCACTCTACTACGTTATCTAAATGAAAAATAATTATTAAGAAATTCAATTATAATATGCAGTGAAGTTATTTCTTATTTTGGTCAAGTTATGAATTACACTTTCTGGCATATTTCATTCATATTACCAATTCTCTCTTCTTTTTTTTACTTAATTTGTTTACTTTTATTATTATGTATACTTATATGTGGTCATGTGTATCAGTTGTATAAGATGGAGTGGATGACTGAAGGAACTTTTTGAAAGTCTGTGTTCAAATTCTCTATAATTACATCTAGCTTAAGTATATACACTATACTTGTATTTAAATATTATTGTATATACTGTATATAGATTTATTATTTCTTTGTAATTATGTTTGTACAAATAAACATGTTTACTATATATCTAAATGAAATGAAACTCGCCATAACTCCCGCATAAGCTATATAAAAAATAATAGATATCCATCAAGGAATGAAAAGAATAAAATGGTTCTACATATTCCTTTAGCTCCTATAGTATTTAATCATTCATTTATTTATATATTATAAATCAGACCATAAAACCTGTATATTAGCTTGATTTAAGTAAGGTATAAATTATTCTGTAATCTTAATAAACTATTCAGAGGATCAATACTTTCACTTAGAAAATGTGATGAAACATCACCTACTGGTAGCCATATATTAAACCAGCATCGACATGCATGGTGTCTGTCCAGATACATTCAAAGCATTTCACAAAACTAAACACTGACAAAAAGAAAGTCAATAAATCTAAATTCATTCAAAAATAATCTTTATTACAATTTCCTGTCCAAGTGGAGTTAATAGCTCCATTTTATAAAATGTAATATTTGTATTTGAAATTATTGATGGGTATGGGGTAAAAACATTATTGGCTTTAGAATCCCTTAGAAAAAGCCCTTCAATATTTTTTTTTATATTACATATAAATAAAATTTATTGCTTTGTGCAGTTTAATTCAGGGATAGAGTTGCAGTCGGCAGTGAGTTGCTGGACCAATCCTAAACTCTCTCAAGATGGTGCAAATATTATTATTTATCGGAAAATATGCAACTCGTTTGTTAGAGAAAATTTTGTTTCATTTATTTCAAATGATTATTAATATTATTATCTGGCAGATTATTTTATTTATGCAAAGATAAGGAATAGATACACCATCAATTATGATTTTATACAGCAACTGTTCAATTAACTTTCTTTTATTATCTTAATATAATAAAATCAGTCATTGCTCAAAAGTTTGTAAGGGATTTCAGCATAGAACTGAAGCCAGTATCCACTGAACCTGAAGTTCAGAGTCTGATGCTTTGCCACTGTGCTAAACTATATACGATACGGGCACGATCTTAATGATTAATTGCTATTAATTACATGGTTTTCACTTGAGCATATGAGATATATTAATTAAAGTAAGATGTTACAAGAAAAAGATGGGTGCATTATTTATTCGTAAATTAATATGGATCTGCTTGTTTGGGTATGCAATATACATGCTTACTATTTATTTGCTTTCAAAGTGATTTTGCATTTTTGAAGGCTATTCTAATATAAAAATCTTCACAGAAGATAGTAATGTATATGGCACCTTACTATTAAAATGTAAAACATGATCATTACATCTCACATAAGACAAAGCTGACAATGTAACATATGCATAAAGGAGCATTACACTGTCCATAAATGATGAGAAGGGGGAGGCATTAATCGAGATACTAGAAACGTCTTATTCTAGAATGAAAGTGAAAACTGTTCCACAAGCTATCTCAGATTATTTCTTCCATGTTTATTTTTTAATCATCATCAAAAATCCATCAATAAATTATTTTATTTTTCTGTTTCATTTCTATTTTATTCCTTTACCCATAAAAACATATTTTACACAATTATATTGTTTCATTTCTTAATAAATGGTTTTATCTTTTTAATATCTCAGTATTCCGATTTAAGTTTCTTACATATCAAAATCTTCTGATTAATGACACGATATCACCAAACTATCAGCTTAAACAATATAATACAAGAGCAACTCTTTGCTCTAGAGCTATCTAGTGTAAGTTTGAGTATTCAGAGATCAAATGCCCATAAAATTGCTATCCTTAATATTTAAATCCCAATCCTCAGTCTGGTTTCAGGTTATCTTTATCAATGAGTCCTGAATTAAATGTTAGAAGAAATGCAGATATTTAATCCAACTTTGAATCCTAGGCTTCACTGACAAAGACAAAACACTAAAATTAGTCTGAGGGTGGGAACTTAAATGCTAAGGACATGAATTTTATATGAATATGATAATCACTAATTTACTCAAGTTTAAACTAGATGGCAGTAGAGTGGAAATAATTAAATTCAAACTTCATTTAAATTTTTCAAATATATTTAACTGTTAGCAATAGCACAAAGAATAGTATATAATGCAGCATTTTGAGTGGTATTATACTCTTCTCTCCTTCAGCTAGTGCTTGAATGTACTAGCAAGGGAATTGAATCTAAGACCTTTAGATTCATGAATATTGAATTTGAGGCAATGTTCTAACCAACTAGGCTTCAAATTACTGTTCTTGATAATTCAAATTTTTCTCTTTAATGGGTTATTTTTCAAATAATACTTTTAACAAGCTTTTTCTTATTAATTAGCCACAAATAATCAAAATTACCTTGCTTATATAATCAATTTAATATCTGCACCTTTTATCCTCTTACCTTTAACCATTTCTTTTAAGTACATTAATCCTGATCTTTATACTTATCATTTTACTTATATATATTTTTACTCACCTATAAATTCCTTTTCTATTTATTACAGTCATTTCTGATTATCTATAAATATTTATTAGCAACAAAACTAATGTGCACAGCTTTCCCACTGATATGATCTGTATCAACATTTGCATACATCTTTAATACCCAAGAAAATATCCCAGAGCATATTGCTAGCTGAAAGTTCAATAGAAAATATTCAAATCATCCTCCCAAACAATATTTCAGCAACACCTCTGTGATTTGAATATTTATTTTTAATGCCTGTATTAAAAGCAGAAAGGCACTTTATACATTTTCAGTCTTATGATTATGCAGAAAGTGGCTTATTGGTTTTTATACTGGGTTTGGGAAAAGATGAGAAGGGTTTAGATATAAAGGTCATGGAGTTGACAAAGATTATGTTATGGAAATGGGATGGAGCAGGATAGAGAAGAATATGGGAAAACTTAGGGTGGGGAATGTAAAGGGTAGTCAAAGTTGCTAGAAGGTTTCTCTGGGCATAGTTGCTGAGAGATTCCTGACTCCATATAAGAAGAAGTCACAGTGCATCACATTCACATAATATATGAATTTTTATTACTATTATTACCTTCCTTCTCCAAATCATTTTCATTAAAATTAATCATTTTTGGTATCAAATGCTTTTTCAAAAGCAATAGAGTAATATATTGAACCATCAACGTGGATGTAGAAAATCGGGTATTTTATATTTCTAACTCACTTGATGAGCAAAAATTGTTTATGAAATGCATGCATAGTGAAAGAAGGTGGTCTGAGTTTTTACATTGCTGGATGTTTACAACATGGTGGAATTGAAATGAAAAATGCAATTAATAAAAATGAAAAAGACCTGAAAGTATCTCTGTGGTGGAATGATTGTTTACTCATCCATAAGAAGTTACAAGTAGATAGAAACTATTCCCTTTGTATGAGAAGATTGAAATGAAAAATATTCAATTGTCAATGTGTCTGATATGTCTAACTTACTTGATGAACTAAAGTTGTTCACAAAATCTATACTGAGCAAGATGGGCTTGAATTTCTGAGCCAGTAGATGGCTGCATTTTGGTAGAGGTGAAATGGATAGAGGTAAAATTGGGGGGGATGCACTGATAAAAACAAAAAAACCTTGAAATTAACCATTATTTCATAAATTTATCTTTAACAGCATTTCATGTCCATTACCATTTCTAAATCCATCTTACTTTTCAGGTAAATGTAATTCTAAATTATGCAAAACATTTCTATGTAAATTTTATAATAATATCTTAACTGAATGTGCAACAATGGTTTAAAATACCCAGCTTTATTTGATAAGAATCATTGTAACAACACTGGCGTCCAATATAAAATTTTGAATGATCAGGCTATAGATTAATTATTTAGTTATTTAAGAATATAATGAGCAATTGCAAAATTAATCTATTTTTTTAATGCTTCCTGGGCTAATAAGTTGTATAAATTTAAACCAATCAAATATCACATTACCATCATTTCTTTTCCTAGTACAAGCTATTAAAATAATGGTAACTGTCTTTATACAGTAATGCCACCTAATGCAAGCTATAGTAATCAATAGATGCCAAAAAGTTCGTTTTTAAATCTTACTTAGAGCCTACTCATTCAATGCACAAAACTTTTGGCATCTTGCACTAGGAGGCATTATAATATGGAGAATTGTTTCTATTTGATTAGTTATTTAATGTATTATTGTATATATGTGTAAAGATGATAATCTGGACCAAGTGACAGAGTGCTGGTTTAGCACAAGTTGCATATATTGGTGATTATTTTATCTTTTGGACATATATATGGTCAAGTGTATTAGTAGTATGAGATAGGGTGGAGAGTTGAAGGTCGGGTGAAAAGTCTGAGTTAGATATTAATGTATTATAATAATTTTTTTAAATAGTACTTAATATTCAATAATGACTCGAGTTAACAGCAGATCATTCCAGAGAAGAGTGAGAACACTGTTCCTGATAGCAAATATTAATATAAGCAAAGAAGGTCATGTGGTGTTTGGTTGGTGTAAAACATCCTAGCCAAACGGTGAAAAATACCTTCAGGAAATATCAAACTATGGTCACTAAAATATGGCTACTGGTGTTGCATCAGATCTGTACAATTATGCAAACGGGCTTGGTTTAAATCTTAAGGATTTTTAAAATTTCAAAATATTAAATAAAAAGTTCAAGAATGGCTATGAGATACATAAATGCATTAGGTTCAGCAGATCCAAGCTCTTCACAAATAAGGGGATATCTATATCAATAGCATTACCATCTAAAGCTCATCGATTACTCAAGTTGACAATATATAGCTCTATGACAGAGGGAAGAATTCCAGATAGTTTATGTTAAATATTAAAAAAATCATGTGAATAAAGCTTAATTATTATTATATAGACTAATAAAAGCAACTATTATAATATTACAAAAATTGTAGAGAAGAAAATTTAAAACATCAGGTTTGTTTCTCTAATGCAGAAGCAAATCATCAATTATTTTCTATGTATCTAATTTATTGCAAACTTCACTTTATGTGGCTATTTTTGACAGCACCATCAGGTGCTCCTGTGACACTCTTGACCTGAGGTATGTTTTTATTAATTTTAGTCAAGAAAACAATCTTTCTCGGCTTGAAACAAACATTTCGAAAAGTAATTAACATTCTTGGTGCGAGATACTTCCGTCTGATGACTTGAAACTGTTTGAGTAAATCTAACTGTATTTTAGAATACTTAAAAGAATCTCCAACTTACTCAGTTTCACTAGGAATATATTTTGAAAAACAAGTAATTCAGAATGTAATTCAATACTTCAATTAATATTTTATATTTACTATTTCTACTCCACTTAGGGGTTGTGGGTTACCAGTAATGCTTTTTTTTTTTGTTTAAATAATAAATCTTTTATAAACCCAGCAGTGAATAGTTGACAATATTTTTATGTTTCAGCAGTGAGAGTGAGCGCCTAGGAACTTGACCGCAGTCACTAAGAGATAATAAATATTACAGAAAAATAAAGAATATGTTAAAAGAATATTTTCAAATCCCTTCCACGGTTTCTTAAAGCATCATCCCATAGCAGGATGCATTCAATCAAAAAAAAGGGGGGGTGGGGGTGGAAATTATAATTACTAAATGCTAATTTTTTTCAAATCTTTTTTTTTTTTATAAAGTTCACAAATTATGAAAAGTGTCACCTGGGGGGCTCTCAGGATTATTAATCGTTATATTTTAAATACAAGTATATTTTATATACCTGGAGTCTAGTATATGGAAGATTTAAACACAGACGTTCAAGCATAGTACCGATACGTGTGACCACACATGAAAAAGATAAATAATCTCCAATACACGTATTTCGGCTGAACCAACACTCGTCAGTTGGTCCAGATCATGATCTCCCACACATATATATAATCAATGTTCCGTTTATATTAAGATAGCAAATATTCACACCTTAATGAACAGGCTTCAATCTACTCCACCCTCCAAATCTTCAGCCATCCATACCATTGAAAATCTGATAATAGGAACATCCAAATCCCTTGTAATAAGATTTTAGACTCTCTGGCATATGTTAAGAAGTAGGCATGTAAGGAATTGTTTGAATCTTATGAATCTTGAAATGTAAATCTGTAGAGCTTGGGGAATGACTTCTTGGATGATTAAATAGAAGCAAACAAAGATGGGATGCGCTTGTTCAATTAGCCTAGCATCTTAGAATATTTGCTATACACTGATGACCACTTTGGTTTAGCAATGTTAAGTTTATGTTAAATTATTTACAGTGTCACGTGAATAATAAGAATGTTGATGTTATTTGTTAAGTTGCATCTTATGTTTTTCTCCTCTGTTAGTGAAAACTTGCTCTATCTGTAGACTAGTCTCTTGTATGTTTTAACATGAGCTAAATTTGCTCTTCACATGCTCATCTGGAATGTGAGGCATCGTGGTATGTCCACTTTAGACAGCATGTGATTGATAGTGATGGGGTGAAATAGATACTATAGTACCTTTTTACACTAGTTTGATATCACATAGTAATACCATGCATGATTGAAATTTGTTAAAACAACCAATAATTACAATGGCTTTTCCATAGGCCAGATACCTACTCTGGTATTACCATAATAATGGTAAATGACAACTTTAAATCAGACTAGTGTTTTGAAAAGCACATTGCGCTGTTATGGTATTTCAATAAAATAAATACCGGTGTGTTAAATCTCTTTGTATTACTTTTTGTTAAAAATGATATGTTTTTCTTTTTTCAGCACATCTAATTTCTCTACTAGTAATGTCTCATTCTTTGTTGACTGATTTTTCCTAAAGAAACAATTTTATTCTTCAGTCTCTGCTTTGCCTTTTTTTTTCCCTAGCCTTTTTTCACTTTTTGTGTATCATAAATTTACCCTTTTAGTTTAATGCTAAACTTTGTATATATAAGATATAAAGTTCTGAAGAAGATTGCTGGGGTAATCGAAATTGTAAACTGTAAAAAAGGGTGGTAAAGTGCATGGATGATTTAGTATTATATGGTATACATATAAAATATAAGTTTAGCACTAAAAGTGAGGTTGATGTAATAAAATGTATAGTGCATGTTTCAGTGTAGTGGTAGAGTATCAAACTCTGGGTTCCTGGATCGATTCCAGTTCTGGAATTTCCAGCACTCAACCTTCTTATGAACTCTCACGCACTAAAGCTATTTGTTTGTATTCATATTTTTCCATTTTTGTTTCTTTATTATTTTATTGTTGCCATGTATAATCAAAAACATTAACAAATAATCAATGAAGATGCTCAGGTGTCATATGATGTTTAAGTACAGAAAAAGTCACAGGTCAAGTTTGGATCCAGACATCTTTATCTCTCAATTCCAATATTCTACCATTGAGCTAAACTGCCTACAGCAATCTAAAGAATTCTTGTTCAGTTATTCATATTTTTACCATTCTTATATTTCTTTTTAAATATCTTCAAATAATTTGTGTTTTTTTGAAAATCCTATTGTTTAATTTTTTAGTATCTCTGCATTAATGTTGATTTTACCTTAGGATTAGTTAGTTCTATAATAGTTAAATCATAATCACATTATGATCCATATTGATTAATATCAATACCAATGTTTACAGACAAATTCATATATAATTGAAAGTCCATTATTGCGTAGAAATTTCTATATGGAAATTATTCTTATGTTTTAAAAAACTGTGGTGTCATCATCAGTACAATATTGCTATAAAATCTTTTATCTTTTGCCTCTTATGTTTATTCTTCTAAGACCTCATCTTACTTTTTCTAATAAATACACCTCCAATACCAGGCATCAAATCACACCATATCCTTGTAAGTTAAACTCCATTATGGAAATTCAGTATGTTATAATGCATAATAGATTTCATCCATAAATAAATATTTGTAGAAAACTTGTTTAATTCAAAATCATGGACAATGAGTGAGGAAATATGGGACTGGCAGTGGTAATTTTTTTTTTATGATGATTATTTTTGTTATTTTTTTCTTTACAATATTTAACCCATTCTTTTGCCTCAATCCATTAATTTTAATAATAATTCAATAGTTGGTTTTGAATAAAAGCTTTAATAGTGCTAAGCTCTTTATCAGCCAGTAATGAAAAAAAACCTACAGCAACTTTTAGTTAAGATGATTATCAATATGAGAATATAAATCAATTTAAATATCAATGTCTTATAAGTAAAATTGTGAACTTAGATGATGATATGCAGCATAAACTCCAATAATATGTTAAATGATGTTTTTTTTATTTACAAGCTTATATGACTTTAATTAAAAGATAAGATGTTTCAGCGAAGTGAAACTTCTACATTTCCTATATTAGTGTATATAAAGTTGTTATTTTACCTAATTTATTATATAGCAAGGTGACTTGGACACCCTATCGATGCATTATAAAGGTATTAGAAAGATTTCAATTAAAAATGGTCTGTACAATTTTAAAAATACAATGGCAAAATCATAAGACCAATACATATGTTCTTCAATTTTCTGAGGTGATACTATAGAATCCACAAATGTAAAATCACATCTTTGGTGGATTGGTCACGTGAAATAAATGAACAATACAAATCTTCCTAAAAGATACGTCATGATGAACTTAATCATCATTTTGATGAGAGAAGCAGGTCCCATGTAAGTTAAAAATTATCTCAAAGACATTCTAAAGAAGTACGATGTTGATTGTTTTGACTAGAAAAATATAATACATTGAAGAACTACAATTAGAAAGATGTTGGAAGAAGTTCAGAAAGAAAAGCTTTTTACAAAAAAAAGTTAAAGGACAGCAATGCAAAATATCAAACATATTATATATGACAGCATTTATGATACAGATTGGTTTGTATAACCATCACAGAAGTCATTTCTAATGGAGTTTTTTTTTTTTGTCTTCTTTTTCTCCTCCTCCTACTCCTCACCCTCTCACATATTCATTTACTATTGGTTGCTGCCAAAGATGATTATACAATTGTAATTTTAATCAATGAAAAGGTTGTTGTTGTTTTTTTCAGATAAAAATTATTAACTGATCTAACATAATTTTCAAATCCAAACAGTTTTATAACTTAAACAATTGACCTCAGTTTATATCACTTTTAGTTAGAAACTCTAAAAATAGTAGAAATGTAAAAATAATTACAGACAAAATTTAGTGAAAGTAATTACTAGAAGAGGGTAAACATTTAATAGTAGAAGATAGTATTTTATAAATGGAGATACATTTGTGGAATTAATTTATGCAACAATCTGTTAGCAAATTGTTAAATTTGCTCCATTTTTAGATAGAATAATTTTAAATCAGAAGAAGATACAGATATATATGAGCTTTTTATTTATACTGATATCACTGATTAATAAGATTTAAATATATCAAAAGTTAGAAGTATGATGTTTTTCGATTTATTTACAAAATTTATTTATCATTTTCATTTTCAATTTATTCTTATAATTTTCCTCATAATTAATTTAAATGAACCCATTGAAATATTGGCTAAAACATCAATTATAATCATAAAAAGAAATTTTTTCCCTAAAAAAAAAGAATACTGAAAATACATGGTTCAAAAAAGATGAAGGAAATGTTAATATAAAGCAATGAAAAGTTCATAAACAAGTGTCAAATTTAAACATGGATACTAAATAAACTTTCGTTAGAGTAGTTATACAAAACAGATTGAATAGAACTTTTAAATATGTCTGTGAGACAAAAAATTTTTGGGAAAAGTTCAGTCTTAAACAACTGGTGAATTAATTCAGCTGTGATTTTTTGGAAAAAATAATCTTTGTAATTTGATATAATGGTATTGGTGCATGTATAATTGTGGAGGATTCCACAAAATGAACATATGGATCAATTTCAAAGATCAATTTTAAATGATTAATTTTCTTCTTGATTTTACTTATACTAATGCAATTAAAAAAACAAAAGCAGACATATCAGTGCCCCGATTTCCAACATTGAGAATGGCCATAAACTTAAGGAACTATAGAACATCTAGATTAAGATACTAAACTATATTTTTGGTAACAGTAGTAATTGAGAAAATACCTATGGATGTGAAAAAATAGTATCAAAATAAGAATAGTTCTTCACTTTAGTACCATCTGGTGGAAACTTAAACAGTGATTACTATATCCACGTAAAATCCCTATTTTTATATTTAAATCAAACCAGTTTCTGGATAAGAAGTTTATATGTATTTATTACTCACTGCTTACTCAAATTTATGCTAGATGTCACTATTAATGGGAAACTACTGTCGCCTTATCATATTGCTTAATTAGGTGTTTGGTGCTTTGTAGTTAAGTTTGTGCTAACTTTCTTGGTTCTAGTGATCATCATTTCCTAATTACTAAAATAAAATAGATTACGAGCTCATTCAATGGTAGTCTGACTTACTTCAGATCTAAAAGTTTCAGACTATCATTTATACCAATAAAATGATTTCAAACTTGATTGAAGACTTACTCCAAGCTAGTTAAGAGTATATTCCCAAGTGTTTGAAGTCAAGCCAAGTGGCGATTGGAATTCTAAAGCTAAGATCAAGTTTGAGAAATATTAAAAGATATCATTCTGCTATTTAGTGAATGCAGTATTAAAACTGGTTGTATAAAAACAGGCATACTTGAACAAAAAAGACATAAGATATCTCAACAATAATTAGCAGGAGCTAAGAAGAATTAGCCAAGTAAAGCATCTTATGACTTTCCCCATTTACTTTCAATAACTTCAGACTTTAGAGCAAAGAGAGTACAAAACCAATAAGATATCCAATAAATTTGATTCATGAAACTATACCAATCAAGTAACAAATGGAATGATAACTGCACAATGACATAATATTAAATATTTTTTTCTTTACTATCAATTTTTTTGCACTGACTATATAATTACTAATATAAATAATAAAATATAATGTAACACTACTTATATTTGTAAAATAGTTTTGACTGTTCAACAGACTTTCTCAGTGCTGTGACATATACAATATATTCTTTAAGTGTATCATATCATATGTGCAATTTATTATAATAAGAGTATTTATATTTAGAAATACATTGTGCATAATACAACTCTGAGGAAGGCTGTTAAATAGTCAAAACTGTAAGCTATTTTGCAAATGTAAAAATAAAATCTTGTGTTGTATAAAGTTCATAAAAGAAGTATATTCATTATTTATATTAGAAAGGCAATATAATCACATTTGAAGATATCACTTAAAACTTATACACATACTTATAGGATTTTACATTGTGACACATAAAGAGTCAAATACATATCTCACATAAAGAATAATGATTAAAAAATATGTACTGATGATTATATGAATGAAATAATTGTCAAATTTATAGTCAGATAAATTATACTGACAACTTTCAGATTATCTGTAACCCCCTCCCCCAAAGCAATGTGACTTTATAAACAGACTTCTTAATAATATTAATAACATGCATTTGGAATTTGTTTTCATAATTATGCAGATGTTAGTTTCATGAGCTTTAAAAATAACCTCATATATTACTTTGTTACATCTAGATGTGTCTCATAATATATCTTCAGAGTGATTTATTAGAATGATACATTTTAACAAGTTGCTCTTCATCAATACAAATGATATTGATTTATTGTTTAAACAGCATCCCAGAAATATCTTATTCCCAGTTCCAAATCAAATTAATACAAAAATTTAATGCTGGAAAATAAATTTTAGACTTATTCTCCTAAGATTGTGACATTGAATGATGTAATAGCAGTTTACTTAAGGTAGAAAATTGACTTTATTAGAAGTCTGGTTAGTGATTTTCAAAAAAGTCAAACTTCTGCCTATCAATATCAATCCCTATAGAAATAACTGTTTTAATAATCATGATGGGTAATAATCCACAGAGATGCCAGACAAGATCCTCTGGATAAGATAATCAAAGAAAGTTTGTATCTTGAATCATAAAAAGAAAACATTGTTTCATTCAGTTTACAATGATGGCCAGTGTTGAAATAGCTCTTCCTGATATTCCATATATGGAAAGGATTATGGTCTAGAAGGGTGGTTATTATTAAGTTGTTGCATTAGCATTTGTCATGTCAATGCTATCTTCCGTGCATTGGTTGAAACAGCTTGGTAGGGCATAAATTATTTTCTTTAAATACTTGAGACATTGTTACCATCTTGGTCATTTTGATAGTTTCTGCAGCATCTTAGAGAAATCCAATGACCACAAAAGTGCTCATATCAAAAGCAGTTGAAGATTTAATTGATTTTGGCATTTTCATATCCAATTGTTTCAAAAAGTTATTAAGTATCGGTCTTAATATAAATGACTGGTTGATTACTATAGTCCTCTATAAACTTAAAATGTAAGTTTTTTATGTGTTAAAAATTATTTAACCTGCTAAAAATGTAAAATCGAAAGCAAAATTTAAAATTCAAAAACCCAAACATTCAATTTTCTCGCTAAATTTCAATCTACTTTTTAAATTCATAAAGACTTCATCTATATTCTTTTTAAATCTTGTTTGATTGAATTTATACATATTTTACATAAATTGCTAAAGTTTCAATCATTTTCTCTATGGTATCATCGAGGTATCTAGAATATATATAAAATGAAAATATGAGACCCATACAAATTTTACACTATATCTATATAAAAAAAATTTTTTTCAATTAGAATCTACTTTTTATATTGAAAATAATATATTTAGATTTTTTCCTTGTATTCTCCCAATATACATTTTCTTTTCAATTTATATTTTCGTTATAATTTCCAATTATTAAACCAGTTAACTTTATTTATAAAATATAAATTTAATAAAATAATCTACTAATTATTTCTATTCCTTTTATTTTGTTAAAACAGGCACTTTTTTTCTATATAAATATCTTCTTTAATTATCTTTCTTTAATATTTTCAATCAGCCTAAAGAAGATTTGAAAAGAATATGAATGAAGAAGTACATATTAATAGACCCATCAAACATTATGTGATCACCATATGGAGAGTTTGCTACTGTTATATATTAATACAGATAGAAGCTTGTGTTCAGAATTTCAATTTCAATTTGGAATTGAAGTTTATGCATCTGGTTAATCTGTTATGAAGCAGTATGTGATAAAACCTGAAAAAAAAATACAAGGATGTCTGAATAGCATGTTACTATCATTGATATTTACCCTTTTATATCTTTTACTTTGCGGCTGTGTTAAGTTGGCATTTTATTATTATTAGATACAAATTCTTTATACATTTAATCACGATACAATTTTTATATGGGATGGTGAGTGGAAGATAATTTACTCTCCAGAACTTATAAGTAAACATTAACAGGATTGGACAGATTTTGATTTCTTTAGTAAAATCTTATTTTTGAGTATTACAAACTATGGATAGAGTTTGTGGACTTTTTATTATTTGGAAACAAAGTTACTTGAAAAAATATTTAGCAATTTATTGTTGTTTTTCTTTAAATTAAAATTCCTTCTCATGGATGGCCTAATTTAATAATATTACAGACCAAGAGTATAAGATCTTTAATTTTCTTGATTTTTTTATTATTTGCAATTTATTATGATTGCATTTTATTTATAAATGATTCCATTATTAACTTAATACTTTTCTAGTTTTTATCAAATTAAATAAGAGATTTTAACATTAACCTACTAAAATATCACATGATTTTGAATAAGTAGGCACTAGATATGGTGATATTTTGTATGAATAGACACTCGATAGGGATTTTATGTACAATCTTCTTGCAACCATTGATTATTGAGGCTTGCACTGGGTGGCACTACTGTATGGAGAGTTTGCTACAAAAAAGTTAAGAATGGATGGGATGTAAGAAGTAAGCAATGGGTAGCTTATATATAGATATAAATGTAGATGTGGAGAGGGAATGGGTTCTATAAAACTAATGATAAACAAACTAATTACAAATATAATAGAAAATAAAGAATCAAAAGAATTCATAAAAGGGCAGTAAGAAAATAAGAAACTGTTAAAATTGGACGTTTGAATATGCAAGGTGGTAGAAGAGCAGAAAAGTGGTTGGAATTAAACAAAGCAGTTAAAAATGAAGGGCTTGAGATATTAGCAGTAGTGAAAACACATCTAAGAGAAAAAGAACCTACACTGGAAAATTTGGTATCGCAGGATATAACTAGAAAAGGAAAAAAAAAGAAGTGGTGCTGTAGAAATTATGTGAAAAAAAAATATTTAAATACTGTAAAGAACTTTTATGGTTTGCGATAAAGTTAGGAAGACAAAAATGAATGATACCTTATAGTATATGGCCACTGGAGATAATCAAACAATAATGGAGTGAAACAACAGCACATATAAAATGCTTATTTAAGGATATATGGAGTTTCAAAAAAGGGGGGAGAAAATAATGGTTATAGGGGATATGAATGGACATATTGAAGAAATTGATGATTTGGATAACAAGAATGGACAGCTTCTAAAAAATTTTTATAAGAGAGTGGATTTGAGCACTGGAAATTTATCAAATATTTATTAGGGACAATACACATGGTCTAAAAATAATATATTTCACACAATAGATTAAGTTATTAGTAGTTAGAGGGAATGAATAAAGTACAGAAAGTTAAAGTGTTTGATAATGAAGAGAGAGTATGTAAAGTGATCATAATTTCTTTATAATAAAAATGGTTATAGTAGTAGAAGTAGTAAGGAGGGTGAATGATAAGAATAAATTAGAAGAATCTGAAATAAAAGTAGAAAAAATTATGGAAGAGTTTGTTGTAATGAATATATGGATTGGTATGATGAAATAGAAAAATTGGCAAATAGGGTTTTAGGTGAAAATATTCAGAAAAACAAAAGTAATAGAAAAATGAGAATTAATAAAAGTGTAAAATAGAGGGGAAAAGCATGCAGGGTATTAATATAAATGTGCTATTAAGAGCAAAAAAAGTGAAAAAGATGTTAATATTAAATGAAGAAATAAATTATTTAAATAAAAAAGAAGTTGGCTAAAATAAATCATTATAGAGAAAGAATAAAATTAAATAGTAAATTACTGGAAGATATTAATAAAAGTGAAAGAGACAGGAGTAAAAAATTTTGGAAATATATTAAAAGAAGGAATGTAGGGGAAAGAGAGAAGTAGTAGTACTAAATAATGAGGAGAACGAGTGTATTCTAGAGAGGAATTAGAGACATTCTTAAATAAGTATGTAATGGATATAGAAAAGATATTAGATGTGAAGGACAGAATGATAACAATCATAAAAACATATAGTAATGGAAATGTTAGTTTTACAGAAAATGAATTGAATAAGGTAGGGAGAAAATTGAAAGACGGAAATGCAAAAGGTTTAGATGAATATGCAGTAGAGATGGTGAAGAATTTGGGAAATAGGGCTAAATTAAATCTATTATCATGTTTTAATAAGATGGCACAAAAGACAAAATTTCCATATAGCTAGAATAATACAAGAGTGAGGCTATTATTTAAAAGGGTAAAGATCATAGAAAGGTAAATAGTTATAGACCGGTAGTGGTATCATCGGTATTGTATTAAATTTTTGCATATGTGGTGGCTGGAAGGGTAGCAAAATAGATGGAAGAAAATAATATATTGGGAGAAATGCAAGGAGGTTTTTGAATAGATAGGCATATAGTAGATACTTTATTTGTAGTCTAAACAACTTCTAGATATGAATAGGAATACAAGTAGGCAGTTACATATGGTCTTTATAGATATAGAGAAGGCATATGTTAGAGTAAACAGAAATAGATTGTGAAGTAAGTTTAGTAAATTTAGGAATGAATGGAGCTTTGGTAGATCTTATTAAGAGATTATATCAAAATAATTATTATACATATTAATTAGGAAATATAGAATCAGAGTTAAAAATGGTGTGAGATTAAGGTAAGGATGCCCTATGTCACCTATTTTGGTTTTGTTATATTTGAAAAAAATGGAGAGGATAAAAGAAAAATTAGAAAGAGGCGTAGAGATACCATTAGAAGATGGTAAGAGAGTGTACACATTATCAGGTCTTTTATTTGCTGCTGCTATTTTTTATGCACAGGAAATAGGGAAGATACGGAAGCTGTGCTGAAGACTTGTGCAGATGTGGGTAAAGAGATGGGGATCAAATTTAGTGAAGAAAAAACAAAAGTAATGATGGTAAATGCTGGGGAAAGAGAGATTTTTTCTTGGGGGATATAAAATTAAATGTGGTTAATAGGTACAACTATTTGGGAATCATCTTAAGTAACCAGAGGAATTGCTTAGTAAATTGGGGGGATTGATAAATAAAGCAAAGAAAAGAAAGGGACTGATAAAGAAATTAATAGATTTTCATATAATAAATATGATGTACTAAGAATTGTATGGAGTGGCAGTAATGGGGGTTAACCTATGGTAACAACGTGTTGTGTGTTAGAAAAGGGGTGTTAGATTACTTAGAAAAAGTACAAAGTTAAGTAGGAAGATATGCATTAGATGCAGATGTGTGAATGGCAAAGGAGGCAATTCAAGGAGAAATGAGATGGTCAAGTTTTTATATGAGATGCAAAAAGCAAAATGAAAATGTTCAGTAAATTGCAATTTATAGATAGAAAGAGAATAGCCAAAATAGTATTTAATTGGGTTAGGAGAAAAGAGCAGGCAACAAGATGGGTGGAGAAAGGTAGTATAGTATGCAGAAGATTTGGATAAAGACTTTGTGCCAGTATATTTATACAAAGAGTGAAATGATTGTGTTAGGAGGATTGTTGAATGTTATAATGGCTAAGACTGGGATAGAAGAATAGATGCATTAATAAAAAATGAGATGGAGAACTAGTATGGAGAGTAAAAAGAGCTTAAATATATATATATATAGAAGTAAATATAATATTGAATGTGAGTTAATTTATGATAACAGTAAAGAAACTAGTTTACTGTTTAAGGCTCAAAAGGAGCATTAGAAACAAGGGAATACACACACAAATAGAGAAATGTGGGGGATTTAGACTGCAGGTAAGTCATGAAAAATATTAGACATTTGCTAATGGAATGTAAATGCTTACAAGTAGAAAGGGTACAAATAATGAAGTTGTGGGAGAACAGAGACCAAATGATTATACAGTGTGTGGGGGGAGGGTCATCCTTGGTCTTCATGCTAGCATTGGAAAAATATAAGGGGGATATAGATGCAAAGTCATGAAGTGAACAAAGATGATGTGGAAATGGGATAGTGTAGGATAGAGAAGAATATGGAAAAAACTTAGGGTGGGAAATAGAAAGAGAAGGTTGGGTGGCTAACAAATGGGCATAATGGCAGAGAGATTTCTGACTTCGATAAAGGAGTAGCCATATTACATCACATACTGTTTTAAGATTTTATTATTCACAAATAGTAATGTAAGAAAGCCATTTTTCTTTGCTTTTTTCCCATTGTAACAAAATTGACATTTAAACAAAAGAGCCAATCAGAAGACTAGGAAATGAATGTTATATTGCTATTTGAAATGCTTTCATTGTTTGTCAAAAAAGAAACAAAAAAGATTTTAAAACCAAACCAATCTATTACGCATACAGATGCTTTTACATTTTGTAAACTTCCAAAAACATTGGAAAAGTTAAATTCAGACTTTTTTTTTTTGTTTGTCAAACTATGAGAGTATATTTTAATTTATCACGAGATATTATAATTTTCAGTTACGATAGGGTTGGGGTTTATTTTCGACACTTCCTAAATGTGATTAATTAAAAGATTTTTCTTTTTCTTTTTTCGAGTTTTTTGAAGTGACTTTGAACAGCAGTATAAAATAAAGAAATTGTTAAAGGCAACACAATATTTAATTAAAATGAGAATTTAATTAATGAAAATTAAACTATTTTGCTTCAAAATAAATAAAAACGCACAATTTATTAAAAAAAAAAAAAATTAAACCGATCAAAGAAATGTAATAGTTTTTAAAAATGAAATGCTTAAATAATATAATTTCAAGGAGCTAAAAATCGTTTCGAGTTTTTATTTTTGCACCCACCCCCCTCCAAAAAAATGTTTATTGATGGCGAGAAATATTTTGAAACAATTATATCTATTTTTATGTAAAATAATAGATAATTCAAATGTTCAGTACTAAATTTATAATTTAAATTGCAACATTTTAGAGTTTAAAATAAGAAAATTTGAGTTATCCATATTAGTGCTATTATAGTTTACAGTTTACCCGCTTGACAAAGTAATATAGTACAGTATTTATAATTGAAAGAAAGAAAAAATAAATTGATGAAAAAATAAAATATCTACTTATTCTTCAATTTACAGCTGCAACTATATTCTAAATAAAGTGAAATATATATATTGTGACAAAACTGCATATTAAATTTTAAAAAACGTAATCCATGCACAAAATATATACAAAATAAAAATAAGCAAAAACGTTGAATATACAGTACTTTTTAGCTGTGAAGTCTAATAAATGCTGACATTTTCTTTTTTTAAATTAATTCCAGTATTATGATGCCAATTCACTGATTTTTTTTTTTACTGAAATGTAGTTCAATTTAATGTTTTTGTTTGATATACTCCTTGAATAGTTTTGTTTTTGGAATTTCTCAAGACCTGTATTTAATTTCTTATCTATTACTTTTGCTCAAAAGACTACTAGAGATTAAGTTTTTGCCCTCTTTTATTTAATACACATTTTGTGCATGAATACCATGTGTTGTTTGGTCAACTTCCTGAACATCTTATAAATTCCTGAGGAATAAAGACGTTAACATTTTTTCCCCTTTATTTTTATTTCAAACAAGCCTACCAAATAAAAACATTAAATTAGATTACATATTAGCATGGAGGGAAAAACCCACTGAAATTAGTACTTAATATGATAAAACTGAAGTAAATAAAAAATAAAATGTCCACATTTATTAATTAATGAATTTACATCTACAAAAGTTTATTAGATATTAACCTTTTACTTCATTTTATTCCAGCCATTCTGTTTGTGAACTAAGTTTTTTCTTTTATATATATACATTTTTATTGCAAAATATATTACTTTCTTTTATTTAATACATACTTGTTACTGTAAATTCAAAAATAAATGCTAAGTCTATGTGAATCAATCAAGCTGGTAGATCGCTCCAAGAGGAATGGCTCATGTTTGTATTAAATAGGTCATAATGTAGATATTAAATAATTTTATTCATTCTACTGGTTACACAATACCAAATACCACCTATCAAAAACCAAACTAGCCAATTAATAAACTAAATATACCAATTCATTATTAAACCACTAACCAAAATTAAGCAATAAATTTACTAATGATTTTGCTATCAAGGTAGAACTTTTAAATGCAAAGTAACACAACATGAAACAAATATTATGGAATTATAGGTAGATAGAATAGGCATATATATATATACATATTTGTGGTTGTGTTACTTTGGCTTGACAGGGAAACGTGATAGTGGATTTGCAATTTAATTTTTGTTAATGATTTAATTGTGAATGGGTGTTTTTAATTTAGTCAAATAATATCTTTGATTTAAATTTGTCCTGCTAAAGCTACTGCAACGTCTTCTAAGAAAGTCGAATAGCAGGATAACCATATTTACATAAGCGGAGTAATATTGATTACCACAAAGTAAAAAATAAATAAGTGAATTAAAATAGCCATTTGATAATCTTGATATTTACAATCATTATATTTTTTTCCATATGTCATAGCATCGGCTGGGATGTGAACCCACAACCATCTGCAACCAACTACTTGCTTGCAAGGCTGCTGCAATGACCTCTCGGCTAACAACGCTTGACAATCATTATATTTTTATGCTTAAAAAAGGTTTTTAATCAATGTGATATTTTTTGACATATTGTTATAAACCATGGATTTTGAAATCTAAAATATGACTTATTATAAAGATTAAAAAAGTGAAAATGCAATGAACTGCTATTGCATAACAAATATATAATAAATGATAGATCAGGTCTATTCTCAAATGGACATTAAGAAATAAAAGCAATGTTCATCTCAGAAAAGAAAACATATTGAAAAGTTTTTGCTCACATGATGTCAATATTACAAACAGATTATCTAAAGAATGCAAGTTACATAAATATATAAAATGAATATTTATTAACATATTCTTTAAAAAAAAGTGGGCACACTGTCAAGAGATTCTTAATTCATCAGTAATCAGAATCAAATACAAGTTATATAAAAGTAATTTTCAAAATTAGTTTTTCTTATTAAAAAAATGAGTCAGTTAATAATATTAAAATATAATATTCAAATGGATTATTAACTAAAGTAAAATATAATCGTAAAAAACAAAGTAAATTAAATAAATGATATTAATGGAAAAAAAATTATATTTTTTTAAAATAAAATTTCTTATATGTATATAGTTATGTGTATTTCTTGGGGTTAGATAGCGGACCATGATAACATAGTATTAGGGGAAGGTATAATATAGTATTTTTACTACAATAATAAAATGAATATCGTACAGTAATTTATTATTAGACAAATGATAGTATACTCATCAATTTATATGTGTGTTTTAGACAATTTAGATGATATAATCAATCTTACATAAACTTTCTACTATGTTTCGAATGTATATATACATGCCTTAAGTTTTACGCATAAAGTAATTAAATGAATCAATATTAAGACCAGATACCACTAGTTTCCTGTTGCTTACTACTATTAAAATATAATATATTTGAGCAACTCAATTTATAGAGCTATAGTGTAAAGGTCAATGATGCTTTATATCTTTAGAATGCAGATTTCTGCTACCACAAAAAAAATTAATGAATAATAAACTCTTTATTTCATTTAAGTTTATATTAGTAACAAATAATGTTTCTTGGAAACTTTGAATATAGTTGAAATCATATATTAATTTGAAGTAATTTTGCATTTCCTGTTTTATTATGGTAGCTAATTATTATACATTAATTGTATGCCATAATTTATATAGTTATTTAAATAAATTTGAATATTTTATTTTTTGATATAGTTTGAATGTTTATTGTAAACAAAATTAAATTTAAAAATACTTTTAAAATAACATGTCTTAAATTAAAAGAAAGATTTTCAAAACAAATATAATGGCTAATAAATTCATAATACAATCTATGTTATAATGCCATTTGAAGTTCCTCTAAAAATACATATGGGGTATTATTACTATGAATTATAATAAGTAGGTTTGAATCTTTAATTATGAGTAAATTTTCTATTCTTTTACATTTGAATTTTCAATTTTCTGATAATTTTTGATCAACAAATTACAGAATGAAATATGACCTGTGAAGTTTATTGAATCTATGAGGTCACCTTCTTCTAATGCCTCATTACATTTATAACAAGGAGAAAAAACAATAGAAAAATTTTCCCTACAACTTCTAAATAATCTGAAAATAAGTATGCTTATATGTGGTCACTCCATAACTTGGATCATGTATGTCTAATACCAAAAGACATCTTAAACATGTAATAGGGTATGTATAGCTTTAGTTAAAAGTTATGGCCAGAGTTAGGTTTAGGAAAAGGTGACTATCAGTAGCAGAAAGACCAATTTAGTGATTCATCAGATATTTGGTCAAAAAGTGCAATGTAACCCTCCATTTTAATTAGCATGCCATTTGATAATGATATACATTTTCATAGTGTTTATTTTAATTAACTGCATTAATTATCATATATTTGTAGTGCATTCTAATTAATAGCATTTGTTTATTGTTTGTTCATACTATATTCTAATTAACAGCAGTTGCTCGTATGTTGTTTTGCAGTCCGAGTAAGTGGATAAAATCACTTAAATGGGCACAGTAGTGACTAATCTGGACATGTATTTCTTTGAACTCTATATCAATAAAGCTATTTGGTTCTTTACTTATTTTACTCCTATATATGTTGGCAACTTCCAAAGTAAAAATGCATCCTGAATTCTTTTATTGAGATTGATTTGTTACTTTTATTGGATGCTTTGTTTCTAGATGGATAAGTGGATTGTTTGATGAATTGTTGTTTTTTAATCCATTTCTTTTTCCAATTTTATGATTAGCTGGAGCTCAGTTTGTAGAATCCAATGCAATATAAATGTATTCATTCATAAAAAAGTGACAAAATTAATAAATTCAAAGTCATATTTGTGATAATGTCTGCTTCAAAATTTATTTAATATATTCTCCAGAGATGTTTTTTTATAAAACAGTGTTTGGCTGAATCTTTTTGTTTATAGTTCATTAAAAAATGCTGTCTCATTAATTAAGATTCCTAAAGAGTTTATAAAACTCTTAAGAAGTCTGAGTGCCAGCAGTGGCTGTGAACCATGGATCTTGTCCTCCAGCCACCATTCTATTGGTGTATCAAATCAAACAGAATAACTACCTCAATAGAAAAAAAATTAATTTTCAGATAAAAGATTAATATTACTGTCAAAACTGATTTTGATTTTTAAATTTATAACATTTTGGTACAATTTTTTTAAAAATAAATTTTGTTATATGCCAGAAAATAACTTTTTGACTTGCAATATGAGAGGCAATAGATTATAAATAAAAACAGAAATAGTTTGTAAGAAGAGCAATAAATTCCTGTGTCCATCAATAAATGGAAGCACAATGCAACTTGATACTGAAAAGTTAACTAGGCAAATTTATAAAGGTATTCCTGATAAGATGTGTGGTATTATCTGGTCCTCTCTATTAAACCTAGATTGTATAAAACAGGAACAAGAAGGATGGTATCAGCTTTGCTATTTTATTTTCTGATTAATAATTTGACGGTTTCTTTTAATGGCATATGTGGCATGTTTTACTTTTTGGTAATTTTTATTTTTTAAATATTGTGAAAATATAAATGATTAAAAGTTCATACTATGGAGACTATGATTCTTGTAGTTTATCTATTTTGATATTCATTTAGTAAAATAAAGTAATACATTAAATATCAGCCTTTTACAGCTATTGTATATGCGCTTTTACGAGTGTTAAATAATAAATGAATACTTTCATTGTTGTTGTCCAATGAAAAAGATCCATTATATATAAAAAAATAAAATAATACAATTTTCCTTCAGTCAGTAACAACAATTAACTGACATATTTGACAAAAAAAATTTCTTTAAATTAATAATGCTTTACTTGTAATAGTTTTGGTTTAAAAATTAAGGAAATGAAAAAAAAAATTAAATTAATGTAAACTTTACTATTATTAGTATTGTACAGTAGTTCTATCTTTTTTTTATCACAGAGGGAGCCACCAAAAGAATATACTGTACGCTGAGGTGTGGACAGCAAAAGAGGCAATTCAAGGAGAAATGGGATGGTCAAGTTTTTATATGAGGGATGCAAAAAGCAAATTGAAAATGTTCGGTAGATTGCAGTTCATGGATAATAAAAGAATAGCCAAAATAGTATTTAATTGGGTTACAAGTAAAGGGCAGCCAACAAGATGGATGAGAAAGGTAATGCGGTATGCAGAAGATTTGGATAAAGAAGTTATGTCAGTGTACTTGTACAAAAGATGGGATGATTGTGTTAGGAGAATTGTTGAGTGTTATAGTGGGAAGGAGTGGGATAGAAGAATAGATGCACTAATAAAAAATAGGGAGTTGGAGAGATGGAGAACTAGTATGGAGAGTGTAAAAGTAAACGGAACATTGGTTATGAGTTAATTTATGATAATAGTAAGGAAAGTAGTTTAAGGCTTGAACAGGATCTTTAGCAACAAGGGAATATACACGTAAATGGAAAAATATGGGTGATTTAGTCTGTAAATTGTGAAAGAAGGCATAGAAAATATTAGGCATCTGTTACTTCAATGTAAATGTTTGGAAGCAGAAAGGGTACAAATAATGAAGTTATGGAAGGTTAAATATGAACAAAGTGATTATACAGAAAGTGAGTTATTGGTTTTTATGCTGGGTTTGGGAAAAATAAGGGGGATTTAGATATGAAGGTCATGGAATTGACAAAGATTATGTTGTGGAAATGGGATGGAGCAGATTATGGGAAAACTTAGGGTGGACAATGGAAAAGGAAGGTAAAGTGGCTAACAGGTTTCCCTGGGCATAGCTGCTGAGAGTTTCCTGACTCCGTTTAAGGAGAAGTCACAGTGCATCACATCACATCACATGTAAAGATGGGTTGCACTTAGGGAAACAAAATGAAGTTTTAGGGAGTCTGATTTATAAAGAATATAGTTCGGGAAACTTGTAAAGGGGGGGGGATTTTAAATTGTAGTGTTATTAAAAAGAAGAAGAATGGATGGGATAAGGATTAAACAAAGGGCAGTTGATTTAGATATAAATGTAGATGTGGAGAGTGAATGGGTCTGTAAAATTAACAGTAAGCAAGTTATTTATAAGCATAATGGAGAAGAAAGAATAAAAAAATTATAAAAGAGTAGTTAGGAAAGAAAAAATTGTTAAAATTGGGTATTTGAATATGCAAGGTGGTAGGAGACCAGAAAAGTGGCAGGAATTAAACAAAGCAATTGAAAATGAAGAGCTTGAGGTATTAGCAGTAGTGGAAACACATCTAAGAGAAGAAGAACCTGTTTTGGAAAATTTGGTATGGCTGGATATAAATAGAAAAGAGAAAGAAAAAAGGATGGTGGTATAGGTGTTATATCAAAAAAATATTTAAATACTGTTAAATGCCAAGAACATTTGTGGTTTAAAATAAGGTTGGAAAAACAAGAATGGATGGTGGCTATAGTTTATATAGCTACTGGAAATAGTCAAACTATAATGGAACGGAACAATAGCATATATGAGTGCCTAGTTTAATGATATAATAAAGAGTTTAAAGAAAAGGGGAAGAGAAGAATGGTTATAGGAGATATGAATGGGCATATTGAAGAAATTGATGATGTAGACAATAAGAATGGACAGCTTTTGAAGAAATTTTGTCAGAGATTAAATTTGAGCATTGGAAACTTATCTAATATTTATGAGGGACAATATGCATGATCTAGGAATAATATATCCCACACAATAGATTATATATTGGTAGAGAAAGAGGGAATAAATAAAGTATGGAAAATTGAGGTGTTTGATAATGAAGAGAGAGTATGTAATAGTGATCATAATTTTGTTGTAATTGAAATGGTTAGTAATGTGATGGAAAATAGGAATAAAAGTAGAAACAATAGTGAAAGATGTGGATGGAGAGTGAATGATAAGAATAAGTTAGAAGAGTATAAAATACAAGTTGAAGAAACCATGGAAGAGTTGATTGGAAATGAGTATGAGAATTGGTGTGATGACATAGAAAAAGTGGCAAATAGGGTTTTAGGTGAGAATATTCAGAAAAATAAAAGTAATAGAAAAATGAGAGTTAGTAAAAGTGTAAAAGAGAGAAAAAAAGCAATGTAGAGAATATAAGGGTGCTATTAAAAACAAAGAAAGTGAAAATGCTAAATGGGAAAAGTACTTAGAAAAGAAGAAGTTAGCTAAAATAGAGAATTATAGAGAGAGAATGAAACTAAATAGTAAATTATTGGATAACATTAATAAAAGTGGAAGAGATGGGAGAAAAATTTTGGAATTACATTAAAAGGAGAAATTTAGGGGAGAGAGAGATAGTATTACTGGATGAGGAGGGAATAGAGTATAGTTCTAGAGAAGAATTAGAGAGAATATTGAATAGTTATGTAATGGATATAGAAAAGATGTTAGATGTGAAGGACAGAGGGATAGAAAATATAAAAGCATATAGTAATGGTGAGGCAGGGAAAAAATTGAGAAGTGGTAAGGCAAGAGGATTAGATGGATGGGCAGCAGAGATGGTAATGAATTTGGTGCATAGGGCAAAAGTAAAGTTACTATCATGTTTTAATAAGATGGCACAGAAGATAGTTTTTCCGGGTAGTTGGAGTAATACAAGAGTAAGATTATTATTTAAAGGAAAAGGTAAGTATCATAGAAAGTTAAATAATTATAGACCAATAGCAGTAACATCAGTTTTATATAAAGTTTTTTCATATATGGTGGCTGGAAGAGTTGCAAAATGGATGGAAGAAATAATGTAGTGGGGGAAATTCAAGGAGGTTTTAGGTCAGATAGGCGTATAGGAGACAGTTTATTTGTAGTTACACAACTTATAGATATGAGTGTAAATTCAGGTAGACAGTTATATATGAGTTTTATAGATATAGAGAAGGCATATGATAGAGTGAATAGAAATAGATTATGGATAAGTTTAGCAAATCTGGGAATGAATGAAGCTTTAGTGGGTGTTATTAAGAAATCATATGAAAATAATTACTATACATATCAATTAGGGGATATAGAATCAGTTAAAGTTAAAAATGGGGTGGGACTGAGGCGAGGATGCCCATTGTCACCTATTTTATTTGTGTTGTATTTGAGTGAAATGGAGAGAGCAATAGAAAGTCTAGGAAGAGGGATAGAGATACCGTTAACAGGTGGCAAGAAAGTATATACATTGTCGGGTCTTTTTTTTGTGGATGATGTCTTTTTGTGTGCAGAAAGAAGAGAAGATATGGAAGTGATGCTGTGGACATGTGCAAGGGTGGGTAAAGATATGGGGATTAAAATTTAGTGAAGAAAAAATCAAATATAATGATGGTGAACACTGGGGAAAGAGAAGACAAAGATTTCTTATTGGGGGATATAAAGTTAAGTGTGGTGAACAGATATAGTTATTTGAGAATCATCTTGAGTAATAAGAAAAATTGCTTGGATGAATGGGAGAAAAAATTGATAAATGAAGCAAAGAAAAGAAAGGGATTGATAAAGAAATTAACAGTGTTTTCATATAATAAATATGATGTAGCTAGAATTGTATGGAAGGGAGTGGCAGTAACAGGGTTAACATACGGCAAAGATGCATTATGTGTTAGTAAAGGGGTATTAGATTGCTTAGAAAAAGTGCAAAGGGAAGTAGGAAGACATGCATTAGATGCTGAGGTGTGGATAGCAAAAGAGGCAATTCAAGGAGAAATGGGATGGTCAAGTTTTTATATGAGGAATGCAAAAAGCAAATTGAAAATGTTCGGTAGATTGCAGTTTATGGATAATAAAAGAATAGCCAAAATAGTATTTAATTGGGTTACAAGTAAAGGGCAGGCAACAAGATGGGTGAGAAAGGTAATGCGGTATGCAGAAGATTTGGATAAAGAAGTTATGTCAGTATACTTGTACAAAAGATGAGATGATTGTGTTAGGAGGATTGTTGAGTGTTGTAGTGGGAAGGAATGGGATAGAAGAATAGATGCACTAATAAAGAATAGGGAGTTGGAGAGATGGAGAACAAGTATGGAGAGTAAAACGAGTTTAAATATATATAGAAGTAAACGGAACATTGGGTGTGAGTTAATTTATGATCATAGTAAGGAAAGTAGTTTATTGTTTAAGGCTCAAATGGGATCTTTAGCAACAAGGGAATATACACGAAAATGGAAAAATATGGGTGATTTAGTCTGCAAGTTATGTAAGGAAGGCATAGAAAATATTAGACATTTGTTACTTCAATGTAAATGTTTGGAAGCAGAAAGGGTACAAATAATGAAGTTATGGAAGGTTAAATATGAACAAAGTGATTATACAGAAAGTGAGTTATTGGTTTTCATGCTAGGTTTGGGAAAAAATAAGGGGGATTTAGATATGAAGGTCATGCAGTTGACAAAGATTATGTTGTGGAAATGGGATGGAGAAGATTATGGGAAAACTTAGGGTGGACAATGGAAAAGGAAGGTAAAGTAGCTAACAGGTTTCTCTGGGCACAGCTGCTAAGAGATTCCTGACTCCGTTTAAGGAGAAGTCACAGTACATCACATGACATCGCATCACATGTAAATGGAAAAATATGGGTGATTTATTTTGTAAATTATGTAAGGAAGGAATAGAAAATATTAGGCATTTGTTAATTGAATGTAAATGTTTGAAACGGAAAGGGTACATATAATGAAGTTGTGGAAAAATAAATATGAAAAGAGTGATTAAACAGAAAGTGAATTATTGGTTTTTATGCTGGGTTTGGGAAAAAATAAGGGGGATTTAGATATAAAGGTTATAGAGTTGACAAAGATTAAGTTGTGGAAATGGGATAGAGCAGATTATGGGTAAATTTAGAGTGGGGAATGTAAAATAAAGTGGCTAACAGATTTATCTCGGCATAATTGTTGAGATATTCTTGACTTCGTTTACGGAGAAGCCATAATACATCACATCACATCACATCAAATGTAATGATGGTTAATACTGAGGAAAGAGAAGACAAATAATTTTTATTGGGGGATATAAAGTGTGATGAATAGATATAGTTTATTGGGAATCATCTTGAGTAATCAGAAAAATTGCTTGGATGAATGGGAGAAAAATTGATAAATGAGGCAAAGAAAAGAAAGGGGTTGATAAAGAAATTAACAGTGTTTTCATATAATAAATATGTAGTTAGAATTGTATGGAAGAGAGTGGCAGTAGCAGGGTTAGCATATGGCAATGATGCATTATATGTTACTAAAAAGGTATTAGATTACTTAGAAAAAGTGCAAAAAAAAGGAGAAAGATGTATTATATGCAAATGTGTGGATAGCAAAGGAAACAAATCAAGGAGAAATGGGATGGTCAAGTTTTTATATGAGAGATGCAAAAAGCTAACTGAAAATGTTTGGTAGATTGCAGTTTATGGATAGTAAAAGAATAGCCAAAATAGTATTTAATTGGGTTATGAATAAAGGGCAGGCAACAGGATGGGTGAGAAAGGTAATGCGGTATGCAAAAATTTGGATAAAAAAATTATATCAGTATACTTATAAGAGGTGGATATAGAGGATTTGAACTCAGATTTTCAAGCACCCTTCAACTATCCACACTATCTCATACAACTTATACACATGACCACACACATGTAGAAAAGATTAATAATCACCAATATGCGTATTTCATGCTAAACCAGCACTCATCAGTTGGTCCAGACTATCATCTCTCACACATATATATAATCAATGCTCAGTTTATATTAAGATAGCAAATCTTCATACTTTAATGGACAGGCTTCAAACCACTGCAACCTCCAACTTTTCAGCCATCCATATCATTGAAAATCTGATGATGAAAACTCAAATCCCGTGCTGATGCTAATATTATTGCCATGCCCATGTTGACCTGAAGTCACTCTGACCCCTCATGTATAGGACAGTATCCATTAAATACATATAAGAGGGATGGACAGGATACAAGCTTAATATGTAAATATTTGAAACCAGGCACTCTTCACAAACCTGGGAGCTTAATTGTAAGTATAGAGGATTTGAACTCAGATTTTCAAGCACCCTTCAACTATCCACACTATCTCATACAACTGATACACATGACCACACACATGTAGAAAAGATTAATAATCACCAATATACGTATTTCATGCTAAACCAGCACTCATCAGTTGGTCCAGACTATGATCTCTCACACACATATATATAATCAATGCTCAGTTTATATTAAGATAGCAAATCTTCCTACTTTAATTGACAGGCTTCAATCCACTGCAACCTCCAACTTTTCAGCCATCCATATCATTGAAAATCTGATGTTGAAAACTCTTATATGTATTTAATGGATACTGTCCTATACATGAGGGGTCAGAGTGACTTCAGGTCAACATGGACATGGCAATAATACTAGCATCAGCATGGGATTTGAGTTTTCATCATCTGATTTTCAATGATATGGGTGGCTGAAAAGTTGGAGGTTGCAGTGGATTGAAGCCTGTCCATTAAAGTAGGAAGATTTTCTATCTTAATATAAACTGAGCATTGATTATATATGTGTGTGAGAGATGATAGTCTGGACCAACTGATGAGTGCTGGTTTAGCATGAAATACGTATATTGGTGATTATTAATCTTTTCTACATGTGTGTGGTCATGTGTATCAGTTGTATGAGAGAGTGTGGGTAGTTTGAAGGGTGCTTGAAAATCTGAGTTCAAATCCTCTATACTTACAATTAAGCTCCCAGGTTTGTGAAGAGTGCCTGGTTTCAAATATTTATAAGAGGTGGGATGATTGTGTTAGTAGGATTGTTGAGTGTTATAGTGGTAAAGAATGGGATAGAAGAATAGATGCATTAATAAAGAATAGGGAGTTGGAGAGATGGAAAACTAGTATGGAGAGTAAAAAGAGTTTAAATATATATATAGAAGTAAGCAGAACATTGGGTGTGAATTAATTTATGATAATAGCAAGGAAAGTAATTTACTGTTTAAGGTTCGAATGCAACAAGGGAATATACACGTAAATGGAAAAATATGGGTGATTTAGTTTGCAAGTTGTGTAAGGAAGGCATAGAAAATATTAGGCATCTGTTGATTCAATGTAAATGCTTGAAAGCAGAAAGAGTACAGATAATGAAATTATGGAAGACTAAATATAAACAAAGTGATTATACAGAAAGTGGGTTTTTATGCTGGGTTTGGGAACAGTTAAGGGGGATTTAGATATGATGGCCATGAAATTGACAAAGATTATGTTGTGGAAATGGGATGGAGCAGGATATGGGGAAACTTAGGGTGGGAAATGGAAAGGGTAGGAAAAGTGGCTAACATGTTCTCTGGACATAGTTGCTGAGAGATTCCTGATTCTGTATAAGGAGAAGTCACAGTGCATCACATCACACCAGTCTACATAAAGGGCACATGTGCATGTTTACCACTGGTTTAAATAGTAGGAATGTTGTGTGCTTTATGAGTACAAAGTCTTTCTCAGATATCATTATTAAAAAATATATTTTTCCTTTTTCATTAAAAAACATTTGTCCCAGCAATTTGCTGATAATAAAGAAATATATTAGTGACAACAGCAAATAAAGAAATATATTAGTGACAACAGCAAATAAAAGAACCCCATGCGACTAGATTGAAAGGTCTGTTTAAGAGACAAGTGCATCTAAAATAGTAAAGGAAAGGAAATTACTTTTACAGTTTCATACTTCTTTTAATTTTTATAACTATTTCCAATTTATCCCTGTTCTCCTCTTTTATATATAATATATTTTGATTGTATATTACAGAAATATACTTGGCTATAAGAATATGTAGGTATATGTCTATTATATCTAAGTAGGTATGTATGAGATGAACATTATATAATTTGGCAATACGCTGTCTATATATATATATGAGAATCTAATTTAGAATATTAGCAATCCTAAATAAAGCCATTATAAAATTTGACAATTTTTTTTAGTTATAAGTTAGATCTTTTTCTTGTAGTCAATGCATAGATAATCTAAATGTCCTACAATAATGAAACAGTATGGTACAATAATTAATACAATATGCTTCAACATGTAAAGGCAAAATTACTAAATTCTAAATCTTAATATTGACTAAGTGCTTTCAGAACTTGTATATTCCATATTCATAGCCTTAATATATATTAAACTCATTGTATGCAAATTTATGTGAAGTATTTTGTGGATTAAAATGGGAAGCTAAAGGAGTGAAAGTAAATGGAGATTATTTAAGTCATTTAGATTTTGCAGATGATATAGTTATTTTAGCAAATAATGCTTTAGAGCTGCAGAAGATGTTGCAGGAGTTGTCAGATGAAAGTAGGCCTAAATATAAATGTTAAAAAGACTAAAGTAATGTTTAATGGATTTTCTCAAAATATGAAAATAAAGATTGATTATGATTGAGTTAGAAGATGTTAACAGTTACAAATATCTTGGTCAGATTATTAATATAGAGGGAAGCATAATGGATGAATTAATCATAGAATTAAACTTGTTTGGAATGCTTTTGGTAGAAATAACTTGATACTAAAAGGAAGCCTATATGTTTGAAAAGGAAGGTTTTTAATAAATGTGTTTTACCAATTCTTACTTATGGATCTGAGACTTGGACACTTAATAGAAGAGCAATACAGATATTTTAGACCATTCAAAGAAGTATGAAAAGATGCATATTGGGAGTAACAAAAAGAGATCGAAAACACAATATATAGATAAGAGAACAAGCAGGTGTTACTCACATCATTGAAAAAATTAAAAGACTGAAATGGAGTTGGGCTGTACATAATTCTAGAAGAGATGATGATAGATGGACAATTGAAATCTTAAACCAGATTCCAAGCGATTGTAAAAGACCCAGAAAGAGACCACATGTGAGATGAATGGATGAAATAAGAAAGTGTGCAGGGGTTATGTGGAGAAGAGAAGCTAAAGATCAGAGAAGATGGATTGAACTCAGAGAGACTTTCATCCTGCAGTGGATTGATAATGATTGATGATGATGCAAATTTATGCAAAACAACCCAGAAAGAGACCACATGTGAGATGAATGGATGAAATAAGAAAGTGTGCAGGGGTTATGTGGAGAAGAGAAGCTAAAGATCAGAGAAGATGGATTGAACTCAGAGAGACTTTCATCCTGCAGTGGATTGATAATGATTGATGATGATGATGATGCAAATTTATGCAAAACAACTCAGACTATCCATTCTTTTGAAATTGAAACATTTTTTCTATTTATAGCATTTATGTCACTAGCAATGAAGTAAGCCTTTTTGATTTTCCTTTTGGCATCGTTTCTCTCAGTACATACTATCTCAGCCCTGGAGGGCTCAAATACATGATTAACCACCTTTTGATGATCAACAAATATAGAATTGCCTTCATTTTTGTTTAGCAATCTGTTATATGCATACTTATGCTGAGACAATCTGTTACTGACTGAGGCTTGAGTTTCACCGTAATATATTGCATTGCATCCTGCTTTAGGGTGTGCAATCTTGTATACCACCTGTGGCATTGATTCGATATCAAAGCAGTACAATCTAGCATCACTTGCTAAACTTATAGAAGACAGTGTGTATGAGTGTGACAACAGTTAAGTTAAAGCTTATACATAAGAAAAATGAATAAGACTTCTTTTAAAAAACATGAGCTGCCAATTTGATGAAATTCTTATGGCTTTATTTAATGTTTTGCAATAATTTAATCCATTTGACTCTGACCATGATAAATTGTTCATAATTTGAGAATTTATGCAGTGTCCTTTAACTGTTTTAATTTATTATAAACATAGTACTATAAAAGGTTTTTTCAAACCCTAATATTTTGTGATAGTAATTTTTTCAGTTTTACTTTAGTTTATACCTCAAACTATATCATAAATTCATTTAAGGTTTTTATAAAATTCTTCACATTCTTTCATTTGGCAATGTTTGATGAAAAACAAATAATCCCTTGCTGGACATATTTTCTGCTAATAACATGATGTCATCAGCAGCTTTTGTAACCAGTTCAGACTCTCATAAATTACAGAAAACAATTTCTATTTAAGTTCAATCATATTGCTTTATTTGAAATCAAAGTTTGAATGTAAATTTAGCAGTAACATTACTAAACTCTCCCTTGTATCACCTTAATGTTAATAGATAAGACATAACTTCTAATCAAATTCATTTTTAATAAGCTTGCTTTTAAATAAATTTAGTAGCATTAACTTTTATTCATGCTTTCTATAGCATTTTGCATAATCTTTCAAATAGCAATGTTGATGAAAACCAAATCTTTTGCTGGACATGTTTCTGTCAATAACTACATCATCATCAGCCTCATTGAACTCAATCACAATGCTCAATTGATATTAAAGTTTAAATGTGAATAAGAAGGTAATTTACCTAAAACTTTTAATCAAACTCATTTTTTAAATAAACTTGCTTTCATATAAACATTTAAATATGCAAATTATTAATTAAATGTCATATAAATATATAATTAGTAATGTTAATGCTAATTTTTAGTCATAACCTCTATAGAAATTTTCAAATTTTTCAAGCAGTGATTTTTGATGAAAACAAACAAGACATAAAACATTGCCACTTGAAAAATTGTGAAAATTTCTATGGAGGCCATGATTAACATCAATAAGATTATTTATATGTTTGTGTGGTGTTTAAATACAAATGATATATTTATAATAAAAAAGCACTACATAAATTTACATAATAAATTATACTAAAATTAAAGCATAATTAGGTCATTAAAATGAATAATCACATCTAACATAATATCGATAAAATAACACAAGCAACATAATTTCAAAACAAACTTTTTATATTTATCAAATATAATTTTTGTCCTAAAAATTAGTAAGAATTTTTCCATTTCAATGAGAGCATACATTCTAAATTGTGCATTTCCCATAATTTTGGTAATCATTCCATAATTATAGGAAGTCTTCATTCACCATAATTGATTTGTGATCAATAGGAACCAAATTTCCACAGCAATGATGTTAATAATGTTTAGTTAGTACTGCAATAAGACTACAGTAGATCAACAGTACAATATTAATATTTTATTGTACTGAACAGGCAAATCTCTCGATACAGTAGTGCCACCAAGTGCAAGCCAGAGTAATCAATGGATGCAAGACAGTTTGTGTATAAGATCCCTATCTAATGCCTACTCATCCAATATCCCCAGGCTAGTTTCTAGCTTGTGGTTTTCATCAGTGAGGAGCCTTGGATCTGAGATCACTGCCCTCCAACAATCACCTTTTATCTTTTTAGTTAATTTTAAAGATTTGAGTCCAAAATAAAAACACAATAATGTTTTCAATTCAAGCTCATTTACATGTGTAGTCACATAGATCTGTATGTAGAGTTTTCCCATGGTGATCATATGAAGTTTATACTGGTTTAGTTATTGAACTTATATATTTATTTTAAAATAAAAATACTTTAGATTAAACCATCACAAAAGTTAAAGTTTTGGTTGTCTTTATTTATATTCATAATGAAAATTCAAAAGTATTATATCTCTATGGTACAATGATATCACTTATATTGAATGAAAATGAAACAGTGCTGAGAGAAATTCAGATACATGTTAACAATAATATTTAATAACACATGTAAATCAAATTAAGATGGTGATTTGTATGTAAGAAATTGGTATTAGATTTGAATAGCATATGTACAATCAAATAATAGCAGTCTAAATATAATCATTACTTGTGCTTGCATTCAAATATCTAAAGTAAAAACACAGATGACAACATAAAAATCATAGTTATCAATGATTGCCTTTCATTTGAGATAATATATGAGTTATAAAATGATTGTTAAGTGATTTTTCTAAGTTGCAACAGCTTTACATGAAATAAAAAATAATAATAATAAGTTAGAAACTATGATAGTAAATCTTTTCATCAATTACAAAACTACTTTTTCCTTCATATTCAGTTTTAAAAATCCCTTCTTTCCTCTTTTAATAAATTTATCATTAACAATTTTACTTTCAAATTCAAAATCACACTTGTAATGTGAATCATTTTCTTTAACAAAATGATCCACATCTTTCATATCCCATTTCCAAATAACTAGTAAGAAACATTTAGCAATTTTTTTCTGGATTTTCACTTTTATAGATTAAAAATGGCTTTTACTTTTTTAAATCACAATATTAAAACAGGAAAAACTCTCTATATGTATTGCCACTCAGTGCAAACCAAAGTAGTCAATGGATACCAGAAGGCTTGTGCATAAAATCCCCATCTAGTGCCTACTCATCCAATATCCCCAGACTAGTGTCTGCTTGTGGCCTTCGTCAGTGAGGAGCCTTGGATCTGAGAGCACTGCACCTAGATCTTAGGATCTAATGCAACCCTCCAAGCCAGAAACTAGTCTGGGGATATTGGATGAGTAGGCACTAGATGAGGATTTTATGCACAAACCTTCTGGCATCCATTGATTATTCTGGCTTGCACTGAGTGGCAATATGTATAGAGAGTTTTGCCTGTTTTAATAACAATTATAAGCAAGCATAAGAAATGGTGATCATGTGATGTTTATTGGTTTAAATCACAATAATAGGTTAAGAAGTGGAAGACTTTTTTTTTTAAAAAAATTTCATCTCTAGGCCAAAATTACAAATTTGTTTTGGAATTTAATTACTATTATCAATTAGAAATCTTATTTCTTAAGAATAAACTTTTAATAATGTTTTGTTTGTACTTATTGTTTTTATGTTTGCCTATTGAGGACTGACTTTTTTCCCTATTGTATTTTTAATGACAGGCAATATCTACATTTTGTTCATGCTTGACAACTTCTAAATATATATTTAATATGAATGGCTGAAGAGTTGTAGAAGATTAAGGCCTGTCTATTAAAGTTTGAAGATTTGCTGTCTTAATATAAACCGGGCACTGATTATATATGTGTGGGGGAGCTGATGATCTGGTCCAACTGATGAGTACTGGTTCAGCATGAAATATGTATATTGGAGATCAGTTGTCTTTTTTGTATATATGTGGTCATTTGTATTGGTTGTGTAAGATGGAGTGGATGACTGGAGGGAGCTTGAAAATCTGGGTTCAAATCCCCTCTAATTACAAATAATATTTTCTTTTAACTTTTGAAGATATTGGTGTCAGATTGGGAATACATAAAATGCAATAGTAATAAGTGTATGCAAATATCTATTATGATAATATTGTGAAAATGCTCATCATATATTTAATCAAGCATGCATTTTTATTAACTTGTGCATTGTGGGAAAATTTGAAGGTTATTCATGAAACAGAAAAACCTTTTATTACGTTATTATTAAATTGCAATCATAAAAGCCATAATTGGAATATCATTTATACTTAACTAAATGAAATGATTCTTAAATAATTTTTTGTACAAAATTAAATATCTAGGATTTATAATTTGAAAATTATCTCATTTTAAAAAGCATTACAATAATCTTACTATTTTAATGCCCTTTTGGTTCATTTTTACTACTTACTGCTTTATCAAAACTGTTATTCAAAAATCATCTTTCTTCTGTCCCTATACAAGAGTTCTCTTTTATTACTATCATGAATTTACTTACCGTATAAATTTAACAATTATTTATATGTTTGAATGCATCATCTTAAATGTCAAATTACAATTTAAAGATATAGATATAACAATTACAACTGAAATATAGAAAGAATTAAAATTTTATAAACTGTGAATAAAAAGCCAAATGATGGATCTAGAGTATTAAAAATTAATTATACTAATAAAAACATATAAATAAGTTATTAGAAACAATCAAAAAAGTATTCAATTTTGAGATGAAGTCAATGTTGTTAAAATAGTTGCTATTTAATCACATAAACACTATGGATGATTATTTTCCTGATGATAGCTTATACAAAAGAACATTGGGGGTAATGAAGATCTAATAACAGTCAATCTACTATTTTAAAGAAGTTGGAAATTGATTCAAAAACGTATAATAAATAAAATATTTCAAAATTAGAATATATTCATTCTTATATCAAAGTAATTTTAAAAAGTACATACATCGAGTGGTCGGTCATCTATTGGTTGTGAGTCCATAGGACCTGGAGGACCCTAGAATAAAAGCAGAGATTATGTATATAACTATAGTAAATACACTAATTATATATATAACATTAAATTAACATAGTTTAATGTGTATGTAATTAATAGAGTAAACCTCTCTCCCATAGGATTGTGAGCAAAAAATAATGGTTGACAAAGGAACAAGAATAGAATGGAGTCATATATATATAATTAAAAGAATAAATCATCCCCAGCTCAGGCTACGAATAAATAAATAAAACTCTATTAGCAAAGGATCAAATCTATATTCTTGATCCTTTGTTAATAGTGCTAATTATTTGTAACCTGTGGGAAGATTGTTTAGTCTATTAATTATTACATATTTAATTGGGTCTTCAATAATAATATATGTTCATAGCCTGAAGAGAGAATGATTACACACAATACATTTAGGTGGATATATTCTAATCTTGGTTTTTTTGTCAACCACATTATATATTCCTGGCCTGAAGGGAAAGTGGTTTAGCACATTCACATATTTCATGATATGTTCCTTATTTTAAAATGAGAAGGTTTATATACTTCTGTACAAGATTTCTACTGTAGTATATCAAGATAAACAAATTTATCAAGGAACATGTAAGAACATATAGCATTTATAGATGCTTTATCCATACATAAAGAAGTTGAAAAATATTATAATGAACTTAAGTACAATTTTTTAGTGAAAATCAAATCCCATGTATACTATGAAGTTTACATCTTAGATACTCTGAAAGAATTTCAATCCAACTTTCATTATAAAAATTAAGGAGACTTTAAAAGAATCAAGATCTGGGGATTTCAAGCATTTTAATAATCTTTTATGCAAATCAAAGTGATTTTAAATACAGTAGTTTTCGATAACAATATACATTTCGTCTTTTATAAGGACAAACAGTTTAATAAAAGGAAACTAATATAACTATAATAACCAATACTTCATTACTGCAAATAGATTTCAAAAATTGTGAGCAAAAATATTCTTTAGGAAAAAAACTCATTAATATTTAAATTAAGAAGCAAAAAACAACACTGAACTGATAACATTCTAAATTCTAACAATTTTAACACACCTGTACATAATTTATGGCTTGTCAAATATGTAATGCTGATAATATAAACTTATTCATGGCACAAACAAATGCTAAACCATTACTGTAATAATTCACAATCTAGATCCTGAAAGAATCATAAATAAATTTACAAATAAACCTCTTTTTTATACCAATGCCAATCTATTTGTCAGATAAGAAAAGATTGATATTCACTTAAGAAAAAGTGGGTGTTATTTGCAAGTCACTTAAATACTTCTTTGGGGGTCTCACATGTAAATTATCATAATAACATTTATGCACATGTTAATTCTGTGAATATGTTAACATTTTCAAATATCCCTCTAGAAATAAAGTATTTATTAATATAAGAAATTAAATATTGGTTACAAATAGTAAAATAAATAAACTGAATCGGTTTGGCGAAGCATATGAGCACAAATTAATAAAATATTTTAAGATATTGGATAGATAGATCATAATACATCATAGTGGTAAAGATGCAATATTACATCAAGTGATCATCATAGATTGCTATGATTCCAAATGAATCTATATTACATTCAAGATTATAATATCACTTTCTCATTTGTAGCAAAAAGAATAATGAATAGAAATATAATTTACATATTTAAATAGAATAGCAACAATCATTAATATATTTACCTAAATTTTTTTTTTTAATTTAAGAAATACTTTATTGATGCATGCTATTGTTTGACACTCAATAAATATTGCTAGAGATAGCAATTAGAATGACTACATAATGAAAGAATGGTGTCAAAAGTAGGATGGAAAATAAGTGATTACTATATTTAATGGAATATAAAGACAAAATTATTTATAGTGGTTCCCAAAAGAGGCGGTACCCTTAAATCATAGATTAGCAATCATGGCTGAAAGAAAATAACTAATGACGTCATGTGCAAATACAATCTTTCCTTTAATTATGTATGTATGTTTGCCATATTCTTCAAATCCAGGCAGATGTTGCAGCTAGATGATAGTTTTAGGCCAAGTGATTACTTTACCTCAGTCCTTGGATTGATTACACTTCTGTCAATCAAACTTTTTACAAAATCCCAAACAATAAAAGCATTCCATTATCTATCTTTGTCAAAGGTAGTTTGCTGTTGCACTTGTCATCCAATTTTTTATATATATATATAAAAAACGTCCACATTTACATTCTTGAAATCCCTATATGAATAAAGACATCTGAGATCGATACATAATCCCCAAGCAGAGCACTTTATGTTAATATATTAATTTTTAATTGAGATATAAAATTAATATATGAAATGAGTATAATCTCTAATTTAATAAATAATTAATGATATTCATTAATGGATTTATCTGAAGTGATTGGTAACAAAATTGTGAATGCAGTAAGTTTAATACTTGTAAATCAAAATGGTGTTTTTAATTTAAAAGCAATCTCGGTAAAATTCCTTTTGTATGAAACGAGAACGTGAAATAAAATAACAGGAATTTAAACTCAACTTTTAAACCATCATTTGATAAAATTACCATTCTAATATCTATCTTTCTCATGAATATAGATTAGTAACGACAATAGTATGAACCAATTAAATATTTTTATTATTTTGAAACCTTAAATTTTATAGCTGGTATTTATTAATCTGTCTCGGTAGTTAAGAGTTTGTTCTTTTTATTGACAACCGTCTCATTTATTAATACAAACAAACATTCCACGCATCTCTAATGACATAATAATTTTATTATTTTGCTCTAAATATTGAAATTCTAGAACAAATTACGTTAAAAGAATGGCAAAATTGCGTGACAATGGCAAATCGTTTATGATGATCAATCTTTTCTTTTCTGGCTATAGTAGTCCAACTATTTTCTCATTGCGAAATCCATGCACGATTTTTTTATAAACAGGTATCGCTATACTTTTTTACATTTAGTAAAATAAAATAAATCGAATGGCTTTATAATTTCAAGATTGCATAAAAAGTTTGAGTGCCAGAAATGATACAACTGGGTGAGATTCTGGATCCTAAGTTCCAGTGTCGCAGGGCTCTGCATTAATATTAACAGCGTTTCAATACCATAAAGCTTTCTTCGCATCACTTATAATTCATAAAACAAAGAACATCAACAAAATTTCAAGAATTTTGTGTGTGTGGCGCATATGATTGGAAAAGCGTTTTGAAATATATATATACACTTGATTGTATGTATCTGATTATACTTACACATAAATTTTGTCGGAATACTGGTAGTGATAATGCCAATTAAGATTAACTGCCATTTACTAGGAGCAAATATTAGTAGTGGATGCAATAGACTATCATAAAATATTATTCGCTATTTTAGTTTTTTATATATATAAATGGAAATTTAATCAAGTATTCACTAATGACTATCATTGTTCTTACTATTAACAATTTTTATATAACGCGTATTAAAAAAAAAAAAAAAAACGTAATGTTCTAATTTTAGAAGTGTTTGTTAAAGACTCAGGGGAATAGTTGAAAGACTTGTGAGAATACTAAAGAAACTTCGCATTGTTCAATTAATGGAAACAAACAGTTTAATTGTACAAATGGTCCTTTAGTGAACCATTAAGAAAAGATAGATTTGTAAAAAAAGGAATTCTTTTTGTTTAAAAAAAAAGCATTAAGAATTTACTTAAAATACTACACATAAAAAAATAGGTTATCAATAGATCGGTTTCATAAAAGCAATTGGACGTTTTATTCCTAAAAGTACTTTCAAATCTTTTGTTTAAAAGAAAGTAAGTTGTCTTAATTGAAATATTTATTCTATTCGTAATAAAGATGTCATCCTACTCCTAGAAGGTTTTCTCATGCAACATATGCTAATCAAAATGGTTTTTTTTTTAGTCTACAATTTTAATTGAAATTCCAAATGGGAAAAGGTTATAAGGTTAAGAAAAGAATTTAAGGTGAGAGAACAAAGAGTTCCACTCATTTACAATTAAAATGAAGATAATAAATAATTCTGAAATAAAATTAAATGAACACAGACTATCAGCAGACATCTAAAGTTTATAGTTGGATACGTTTTTTGCGTTATAGATGTAACCAAAAATAATAATTGAACACAATGCAGACAGTTGAGTTCGGTAAAGTAAGCTAAGCATTAAAATTTCAAATATCATCTTTAGTCACAATAGCTACGCTTCATGAGATTTAATGCTTCATTCACGCTAGGCGAAAGACGTCATCACTAGCTAACAATGACTGCAAGTGTGAAGTTCAAAGGTTGCATCAGGCAGTTGGGTTTAGCTAATTAAAGATTTCGAAAGCAACGCTTTCGGTGAAGTACCCTTGTAGTCTGTCGCCACACGAAAGATGTCACGCACGAATTGCAAGCAAATTTCTAGCACTGCTAAAATTTCAGATTTATGAATTAAATTACCAAATCAAAGAGATGTCATGTATTTACCGATGCAAAAGAAAAACATATAGAAAAATCAAATAGCCTGTTTCTTGGAAGTTTAGAGCGCAAAAATAGTAAGGCTGAGAAGCACAGTTCCGTTCAATTAACCAAACAGATTTCTGTTTAGTTTGCCTCACCTAAAATGTAAACACGAATCTTTAGCTCTTTAGTTTGCCGTTCTACTATTGTACAGATATAATAAAAATAAACTAGAAAATTGATCACTAATTAAAAACAAAAGTTTTGCCATGAGTTTGTTCGATCTAGAAACGCAACAGTTGAAAAGACAAATGGGAGATATTTTAAGATATGCTGTTAACTGCTACCATCAAGGAAGTCATAGTAATTGCAAAAATATAAATATATTTTTTAATAATAATTTCATTATTTTTAATGAAAATATAAATGCACTCTTTAGCTAAATTTTCTATTAAAATTCAATTAATTCATAAGATCAGGTGCCCTAGGAGATGATATTCAAATGTGATAATGGCAGTTGAGTTACATTCAATTGATAAATATGTATGTGTGAATGGTGGTGGGGGTTAACTCTATTCAGATGGCAATTAATCCATAGATTTTTTAGCTCAACATCACATGATTGCAATTAACTCCAACAGTGCTTAAGATGTCCTTATTTGCAAAATAAAATTATGAAATGACATTATCAGATGTATATAAGAAGCTCAATCCATAATAAAGTATATAACTGTAAAGTCCATAAAAGTGCTATATTAATAAGGTAGGGAGATTCCAAATAATATTTTAAACTTTAGAGCGCAGTTAATCCATATCTTTATTTCTGCTTTATATATAAAATTGTATGGCTTTTTGTTCAGAAGGTCATGATATCCAAATATTGATCAATGTGGCAGATTAAACACAATTTCTGACTAAACTGAAATTTTTAAGAAAATTCCACCCCCTGCTAATGATCCAGGAACTTTTTTAGCTGCCAATATGATTAACTGTTCAGCACATTTATATTTTTAAAATCGATATATTTACAGCTTTGTTTCATGAATGTGAACATGAAAGAATGCATACCAAAAGTTTCAGTTAATAACTATTGGCAATTGGGATAACTACGATGTTTCTAGATTTTTAAATTCATAATAAAAAGAGCGGCATAATCTAAAAAGAAAGATAAAAGAAGCTTTCTTTATATCTAGAGATGGGGACGCCATCAATAGAAAAGACTCTTGCTACAAAATATCCAAGAAATGGAATGCATAATTATTTCATTTGCATAAATTTGCATCACTCTGAGTCAATTTATTATATTTTGTAGTATGGCTATGATTATGAGGGCTTGAACCTTGAAAGCGCTTAGCCATTTAATGAATAGATATTAAAATAATATATATTTGCTTTATTTGTTTTTAGCTTTGTGTGCTTGTGGTGTTAGTGCATTTTATATATTTTGATTCATAATTAGCCACAAAGTATAAACTTTTTGCTTATAAAAAGTGGATAAACTTGCTGCAGTGGCTTGTAGATGGTGAACAGCCTATCCATGTTTACTAACCATATACTCTTAGACTGCAAAATATTTAATAGATTCAATACAGGAAATGATTATCTATTAGTGATATATAAGAAATGTGTTAACGCTAAACTAGAAAGACAAAAAGTTATTATAAAGTACAGAATTTAGCAGTTGATATTTTAAATCTTCTATTTTTTCCTCATTATGATAGGCCACTATTGGGCATCTCTGGACTGTCCAAACCAATAAGATGGCTTTTTAAGTAGTATCACAGATACATTGAAGTAGTTCTAATTAATTCACATGTCCCCAACCTTTCATGAGCAACTAGACATAGCTTATGATTAGGCACATGCAGATGTATGCCATTACAAGTAGTTTAAGTAGAAATAACTTAATTTTAAAAAGAAATATGTCTATATTTGGAAAGGAAGATTTTTAATAAACGACTTTACCAGTTTTTATATGGATATGAGACTTGGACATTTAATAGAAGAACAATGTAGAGATTTCAGATAACTCAAGGAAGTATGAAGAGATGCATATTAGGAGTAATAATAAGGGGTTGAAGACAAAATATATGGGTGAGAGAACAAACAGATACTACTGATACTGAAATGGAGCTGGGCTGTATGTATTTCTAGAAGAGATGACAATAGATGACCAGTTGAAATCTTACATGGGATCCCAAGAGTTTTTAAAACATCTAGAAAGAGATCATACATGAAATAAATGGTTTTCTTGGAGACCTTATCCTGATTGAAAATGGCTTAAACTGATGATGATTTTTAACCTTCAAAAATATTCCAATGAATTTAAGCCAAAACTTGAAAATCATTTTAAAATATTAACTAGTTTTGAGATTCAGAGACTTTAATAAATTCAATAAGAAGATAAATAATATGCCATTAAGTCAGCTACAAAGATAGCTAGTACAAAAAACAATAATTCATAAATAAATTTTCATCTAAGAGAATACATGAAGAAAAACAATATGTAAATAATTCTAGACTCATTTAGAAGAATTGAAAACAATACAAAAAATAATTAATAATGATACAATGAATGATGATATGACCTACAATTTCATTTATAATGAATGGAAGAGCTCTAGGTAATGATGGAATTTTTTTAAAAGATGAGGTGAAGAAATAAATCAATATCAAAGTTATGTACTAAATGTGTAAATAACAAAAATATACCAAATGATTTGATAAAAAATAAAAGTCAGATGTCACATGACTTAATTTAATAAAGCTTGTATTTACAAGCTTATTTTGCGAGCTCTATATATAACATTACCAAATGTTTTGAAGAATACAGGAGTGATATTTAAGAAATAAAATTTTTAAAATGTTAGAAATTATAGATCTATCAGATCAATACTCATCTATGGAGATTTAAACCAATCAAAAGAACAAATTTAATTTAGGAAATGGATTTAGTGCAGTAAATCACCTGAGTATTGATAAAAGGTATACAGTGAATCTTTGGGTATGAGTCTGCCATTAAACTTAGTAGATTATGAAAAGACATTAGACTTTACAAACATTTCCACATTGATTATAATATTGGAACTTCAAAATATATTTTCTGAGTAATATAAAATTCTGATAAATATTTTGTAAAATAAAATTTAATAAATAACAATGATGGTGATTAAAATATATAACAATATTAAGATTAACTTTGATAAGAGTATATAACTGTGATTCCATACTTACAAAACTTTCATCTGTTATCTTACAGCAAATATTTGGTCGATTAAAGTGGTAAGCTAAGAGAAAGGCAATATAAAATAAGACATTTAAATCATCTAAATTTTGTAGATGATGTGATTGTTTTGGCAAATATTGCTTCAAAGCTTCAGGAAATATTGCAAATGCTAATAAGAAAAGAGGACTAAATAAATGCTCAAATGATTAAAATAATGTTCAATGGTTTTTTACATAAAAAGAAAATAATAAGTAATAATAGTGAATTAGAAGTCAATAACTTGGGACAAATTATTACCACAGATGGAATCATAATGGTTAAAGTTAACCATAGAATCGAACTTGAATTTTGAATCCTGTTTTTCAAAATATCTTAATATTAAAGAAAACATGCCTATGGATTTGATTAGAAAGATTTGATAGATGTATTTTACCAGTATCTGGCATTTAGGTGCTTAAAGATCAATACAAAAATATCAGATCACACAACAATCTATGAAAACAGATACATTGGAAGTAACAAGAATGAAAAACAAAATACATATATGAGAAAAGAAATAGATATTACTGATATTAGTAAAAGAACTAGGAGGCTGAAATGTTTGAACATATTACTAAGAGATGACAATAGATATGTAAAATAATAATAAGAAAATAAGTGATATATAATATTTTACATTTCACAATCTTAAATTCTTCATGATATATTGTAATGTACTTTAAATTACAAATTAATTTGTACTCAAAATCAAACAGCCTGTGTCAAAAATGGATGTATCAGCTAATAAAACAATACCAGTTATATTTTAAACCATCGAACATTACATGATCACCATTCTTTATGCTTACACAAGTTGTTTTTCACAGAGGCAAAACTCCATACAGCAGCACCACTTAGTGCAAGCCAGAGTAATCAATGAATACAGGAAGTTTTATGCATAAAATCCCTATCTAGTGCCTATTCATCCAATATCACCAGACTAGTTTCTAGCTTGTGAATTTCATCCTTAGATCTAGGTGCAGTGCTTTCAGATCCAAGGTTCCTCATTGATGAAAGCCACAAGTTAGAAACTAGTCTGGTGATAGTGGATGAGTAGGCACTAGATAGGGATTTTATGCACAAATCTTCCTGCATCCATTGACTACTCTGGCTTGCACTGAGTGGTGCTACTATATGCAGAGTGTTGCCTTTGTGAAAAAGGGTTATATTTTAAATAAATTAAAATTTATAAATATTGAAACCTTTATTCTGAGTAGCATAATAAACTTATGCATGCAAATTTGAATTTAATCATTACTGGCTGTGTGATTTGGTGTGGTGGTAGAGAGTCAGTTTGAAGTTCACAAATGGTAGCCTTACTCTGTCACTTTTGGGGCTTGAATTCTTATAAACTTCTGAACAGTAAACATTCAATTTTTTTTTTTTATTAACTTATTTAATCTGTCAGTCGATAAGTGCCATGATTTTTAATATATTATAGCAATTAAACTAAATAATCTAATTAAGATTGAAATTAACAACTATTGATAATTATATTTAATATTTATCAAACCGGCTTTCATCTCCATTGAGATCTCAAAATATTTAATTATACAAATCACATAACAAACTAATTATACCCACTTCATCTATTGGACATTATTTACATTAAATTATACTTTAAATCATATACTTATACATTATAATCAAATAAATAAATTTTTAACAATTTTTAAAACCTTACATATGCATATAATTTACAATATTTAATTAAATAACTTAAAAAATAAATATTTTTTTTTTAAATATTATTTACATATTTACAATAATTTCCTATATCTTCCAACTATTTAACAAAGCCCACTTTCCCCTAATTTTAGTGGACCTTTTTCTGTATTTACACATCCAAATTTTCCTAAATATATAATGTTTTATAATATATTCTCTTACGGTAATCTTTTATATACTTATAACCTTTATATTTTCATCATGGTTCATTTTATGTTCTATATCTAAATAATGTAAATAGGTCCTGATCTTATATATTTTCTATTGATGGCTCTATCATGTTCCTTACTTCTCTCAATTGCTGTTATTCCTGTCTGTCCTATATATACCTTAATGCATTTTCCACAGCTAATTTTATAAACTAACTCTACCTTACTATTAACATCATTTAACTTTTTTGCATTATATAACTATTTACCTGAAGATTTATTTTTCCAAGCTATTTTTACATTTGGTAACCTTTGTTTCGTTAATTATTTCTGAATATGGAATAGACATCCATTTACTATCTTTATACTTATTCCTATTATTCTCACTTTTTCTATCTATCTTATTAGCAAAAATCTAGCTAATTGCTTCCCTTTTATAACATATATACTCATTTTCCACCTTTAAATTCTGTGCATCTGCTTCTTTTTTATCTAATGTTATTCTATCATTCTTTAATTTAAATCCCTTTAAAACTCCCAACTTTTGGCACCATTGCTTTCATGATGTTGAATCATTAACTGTCTAATCTTTTTATTCTTAATATAATGTTCAACAATTGTTTCATTCATTTCCTTCTTAAAAAATATCTAAATATTTTAATCCATTTTCTTCTTTCTCCATTGTACCATATTTATTCTTATTTAATTCATTATATCATCAACATATCTCTAATACTGCATGATCTCATTATTACTTAAAACTCTATTATATTCTCCTCTACTATTTACTACTACTGATGATAAAATTCCACTAATTGAGTATCCCATAACCCAGGCATGTCAAACTCATTCAAACAATGGGCCACTTTATGCTACTGGTAAGATTCTCGCGGGCCACATCACACAAATTTTCTTAAAATTGTATTTTGAAAGTGAAAATGCAGGAATATAGATAGGGTAATTAAAGCATATTATGTAGTTTAGTGAATTCACTTCAATAATATACAATTGATATAGTATTGCTTTTATTTAAACATTTATTTTATCTGATTACATATTTATAAAACTACAATTTATTGTTTTTACTGGAAACTTGCCAGCGTTTTCCTCTTACTAGTTTTTCAATATCTGGATTCAAAGACTGAGAACAAGCAATTTTCATTATGGCAGATAGATGTTTATCAGTTAATCTTGATCTGTAAGCTGTTTTATTTAATTTCATGCATGAAAATAATTTCTCACATAAGTATGTACTTCCAAAAAAGCTTAAAATTTGTGCAGCAAATTTTTTAATTTCCGGGTATCTTTCACCTAAATAGGAATAAATTTTCGGAGTTCCTACTTCTCGATATTTGGTTTTTAAAATCGAATCATTCTGGAAATCAATTAATTCCAGTTGTATCGAAGTCGGAGCTTTTTCGACTTCAAAGGCAAATGGTCCCGTGAAAAGAGAAAAAATTTCTTCGAACTCCTTGAAATCATCAAAACGTTTATCGAATTCGTCTTTTATTTTTTCAATTTTTGCAGAGTGATGTGAAAACGAGCAACTTTGATTTTGTGCTTTTAACTGCTCACATGTAGGAAAATACGTCAAAACGTTCTTTTGCAAATGATTTTTAAACAAATTCAGTTTTTGTACAAAGCTTGCAACTGCATCATACATATTCGTTATCAATTGATCTTTGCCTTGCAATGTAATATTAAGATTATTCAGATGGCCTGTAATATCTATTAAAAATGCTAGGTCTTGTACCCACAATGGATCTTTTATAATTGATATATTTTCGTTGTTTTCATCTTTCATTTCAAAAAATAATATTATTTCCTCCAAAATCAGATAGAAGCTCTTTAAGACATTGTGGCAGGACAACCAACGAAC